>VDFB02294170.1:63364-289585 GCA_007258455.2 Sequoia sempervirens
CTCTGAACCAAAAGGTTCAGAATTTAGAAACATGGGGAAAATGATGCACCACTGAATCAGAGACTAACTCAGTGTCTCATTCCTGTAGTGTTAGTCTGGTTGAGAAATTAGGAGGGGCTGTTTTAGTTAGAACTATATGTTGTTGGGAAAAAAAAAGAAACAAATGCTAATTGGCAAATGTGCTCGCTAGCATGGAGCTTTAGACAGTTGGATTAGAATAGGAATTCTTTGCTGGCACCTTGGACTGATCTGTATCTAGGAACATATTTGTTAGAATTAATTGTAGAATTAGATATATGTAAATTCTTATTTCCAAATTAGAGGAGGGGAAGGGAGATATGTAATTAATGGATTTTATTTCTAAAATAAAAAGGAGATCTCTGAGATTTCCGTTTGGTTTATTGAGGGATGTGGTTAGTTGTATATTCTACTGATATATTCTTCTCCTACATCATGTGATTGATTCTTTATCAATAGTGAGTTAATAGCTTGCAGTACAGAGAATAGAGGAGTGTCTGCATCATTGATTCTCTTAGACCCCTTTGCTGCAACATGCTTGTAGGCTAGAAATGCTTGTTATATCATACTGTTTTCTGTTTTAATATGTACAACAAGTGTCAAAACATTCTTTATGTGAGTAGCTAAAATCACAATCGTTTGTACGTAGCGACTACTATTTGAGCATAAAAATCAAGATGTCTAAACAAAATGTAATGATAAAGGTAAAGGTAATTTTTAAATCATCTTTAAAGCTAGATACCAATGTGGTGTATCAGACCTACCTTGTGAAGGCCCACATGCAGATCTTTTTCATTACATTGTCTCAAGCCATTTTTCAAAATTTGGGGACTTCAGTCCCTCCGTTAGTTCAACCGACTCTCCCTACCCCTTCTCCCATACCCCAGGCCCATCCTTTCCCCAATACAATCTACCCAACTTCTTGAACATGGTAATTACAATAGCTCTACATGCAAAACAGACGCAAAGATGTTTGGATGGTTTACCAACTAAAATTTAGCAATAACAGATCCTACTACTGTATATCCTTATCCATCTTTTTTTCGCTACACAATCAGTATATGACAGAATTCTCCAAAGTAAATAAAACTCATGCTACAATAAGTAATAACACAATGAGTTCAGAATGCAAAAGAGCCTTACTACAGCTTCTTATAAGCAAGGTGGACCTTTGTAAAACTCAAGGGAAAGAATGGATTCTCAAAACAAATTTTTAAAATCATTCTTCTGAAAAGTATCTAACAGATTTTTTCAGTCTAAAAGCTGACGGTAGAGGGTGTAACCAAAGAAAGTGAAAATCAAGGTCAGCTGGTAGAAATATAGTATGAACTGGATGAAGACAAAGCCACCCTTAACAATCTTCCCTTAGGCACTAACTTTAATTAATTCAGAAAGATTCCAAGCAGACTTCCAAAAGTCAAGAAGTATGTCCAGTGGCCAAAACATCTCTCTACATTTGCCAAGTAAGCTGCTCAAAAAACAGAGCATTGACAAGAAAATACAATGCCTTGCATTATACTCCTATAGACAAGAAATTCAGTTATGATATTAAGGTATAAATTACAAAAGGAGCACATTTGTATCCTGCATATAGTTTACCTGCAAATTACATCATAATAAAAATGCTGGAACATAGTATACCTGGAAGTTTCCCTTCTGGTGGGCAATCTTCAGGTCGTGGTGCATCTACTCGCCCATATTTCATAGGAATTTCAGGACCTCCAGCATCCTGAAATTCTCAGATGTTCAGTCAGAGGTTATGAAATAAAAAGCATAGAAATTGATTGAGTAAAAAGTGCATGATGCTTGCAGAACTACTGCCATCAAAAGACATTTGCATTCCTGAGAGAGAGAAAGACCTCAATGGCTGTGGCACTTGCTAACTGGAACAAATCTGCGAATGTAATATTTGTATATTTGTCCTTGATGGGCTGCAAGAGCTGTAAAGCATTTATAAGACCTGTAATTACATTGAAAGGCATCAGAATTTTTCAAAATATTAGTTTAAAATCGGAAAGAATTTATAAAGGTGAGATTTACCAGCATTTGCTTTGTGGTTTAGTTCTATCTCAAATCGCAAGCTTCCATTGGCCCCACCACACTTAGGCCACTCTTGAATGCTTTTATCATATGTGCCAGCATCATGCCATCCCAGTCTTATCTGTAAGGAATCTCAGTATCATTGCATAGTACACCTATAAAAATGTAAGGGTGACTTGTACTCCTATAATTCATCTTTCTGATCTTATAATTCACAACTGTAATCTTATGACATTGTAGTGTGTACGACCATTGCATATGTTGATTTGAGTAACTGTTGAGATTTGACTTTGTTATGGTTTGTTTATTTACATGTTTATGTGACAGCATTAGCACACTTTGTTTCTTTGTGTAGGAGACATTTGACCACATCAGTTATCATAAACTATGACAATGAGATATGATGAAAGTTTGTAAGAAGAGGACTTTTCGGAAGGGAGATCAAGCAAGCAAATATATTCATTAGCAACCAATGAACCATCATGGTTTATTGGACTATGAAATATATATATGTGTGTGTGTGTGTGTATGTATGTATGTATGTTGTCATGCATAAAGGCTTCCAAACACTTTGAGATTAATATTTTCAACCACTATGATATATTAGCAATTTCACAATGCACATTTTTAGGCATATCCAACTTGAGGAGGAGACATTTTTTATGCTTGTGGAAAGGGACTTTTTAAGCTTTCTTAGCCACAAATGAGGACAGGAGAGGCCAAGATATGAGGATTTGGATATTTTAGTTGTAGAAGCAATTCCAAGGCATATTTTTTAAGCTAGTGGAAAGGCAATTTTTTTGGATTTTTCAGCCATAGAAGAGGAGAAAGCCAAGATATGAGGATTTGGACTGGGATTTTTGTTTTGAAATTTTCAGCCACAAAAGAGGAGAGGAGAGGCCAAGCAAGCAAGAATGCTTATTTGCAAGCATAACCAATCAACTATTATGTTGTAGTAGGGCCATTTCCATTATGGCATCACCTCCATTAACAAAAGGATCATGCCATCATAGCATGTTGGACTATATGTTTCCATGGACCAAGTGATGAAAGTAGAATATACATCCATTTCTTCCATACTTATAACCTTCTTCCTATTCTATGATGGTCATCTCTGTACCATTTTTCATGACATACCATTCATTTTTACCATTTCTGCTGCATGTAATGAAAATGGAAATAGGGAGTATTTAATTGAGTTTAAGATAAAATAAGTAGAAAAATAATTACTGATTGTGTTTATTAATTTTGGTACCATTTTGTCAACTTATAGCAAGATAGGATATAATTGTTGAAGAAAACTTGTGGCAGCTTCTATAGCAGTGGTCCAAAGATTGAAGAAATTGCTGATATTAAATATGAATTTGTGGTTGTTCTAGTTGTCCCTAAATCTTCAATCAATAACGAGTGTGTATGCAATAGAAAAGGCATGCTTTGATTAATAATAGGCTATTTACACTATGATAAGCTGGAAATATGTTGAAAAATGGTTTTATTGTTTGTATTTCTAAGGCCATCATGGTGTCAGCCTAACAAAGTGGATTTATTTTGAGTAAATTGTTAAAACACCGTCCTCTATATAATAGCTTGCAGGGATAGCATAAAGGGAAAGATGTATAACAATAAAAGGCTATTGTTGTGTTTTGGTGTTGAATTTAGCAAATCTATTTTATTAAATGTTAAAGATCTAAAGCAAGCGTATTAGCTCAAGTTAGCAAGAGTATCTTCACTGCAAGAATGTGAAGCAGGGCTCACTCATTGGATTTTATTTGTTGATGATCAACTGCTCCTTTATTTACTATTTTCAAATTTTGTAATACGATTTGATTTATTTATAGGTTTGAAGTTTGTGTGGATAAATATTATCGCATTTGTGTTTATGTTAGAATGAATCTAATGTTGTAATAAGTAATTATGCAATATGTTCAATTTAGAAATCTCAGTAGTAGTTTTAATATTCATGATTGCTTTAGCAATAGTAAACTTATTTGTTTTATGAGCTATTTTTGTAGTTGTTCCTGTCAACAACGTCATTTTTTGTTATAAATGTCCATGTGACTGTTGACGTGGTTTTTGCGACTACACCAACACAGAATAAAGTCGCCAACGGCTACTCTATCCTCTCTTGAACAAAGTTTCCTGCATGCTAAGATTGCGAGATAGATCATACATTTAACTCCAAGGTTCCTTCATGCAATAGAATACCCCCAGTTGGCTCGATGTGATTTTGCTGGTATTTCAAGGGGACTTACACAATTGTTCGACAGCTGACAACAGATAGTGGATTAAGGGATTTCATGTAATTTGGATGATTTGGCAAGTGAGCACAAGTTTCCTAATCTAACTAGAAGTGGACTGAAATTAAATGAGTGTAGGGCCTAAGAAGTTTATGTTCTATTCTAAATGCAAGATATGTGGGGCTCGACTTCAGCAGACTTCAACCGGATTTTACCTAGCCTCGCATCGGACAGCTTCAACAAAATCGGTGCAATCCTTAGGGGAGTAACGAAGAATATTCAAATTATAATTCAACATACATGTACCATCACAACGATGCATACAAGCACACGAATCACAATCGAAGTTAAGTTTGAAATGATGTCCAGTTGACCACGCAAGGCAAACTCACCGTCAGCGAGTCACTAGTGGTATGGATAAAGAGAAGCTACGTTGATCAAACACCACAAATCCAAAGTAAACTACTTGCATGAAAGTTAAATCCTAGTTGAAATTGAAGGAAGAAGAAACCTCACAAACTATTCATGACAAAAGTGGAGTTCACCATCAATGAAATTCTTTTATTATGATTAGCCTTCGTGACAATTGCTTACAAAAATTCTCAAAGGGAGGATTCCCCTTCTCCTTCAAACAATGCAATGAAACTAAACTATTCTAACTCCAAAAATGTCTACTCTCTACTTTGCTCTGATATCCAACTGATTAACTACTAGTGTACAAATGAGGGGACTCCCCTTTATATAGCTGGCCAAGTCCAACGGACGGCTCAGATTACAATCGGCTAGATGGCCCAGATTGTGCCGCCTCAGCCCTAAACAAGATTCGCCCTAAAAACCGCCATAATGGAGAGTGGGGCAATAAATGAGCAATTAATGGCCACCACCTTCTAGAAGATTCCCATTTGTAGACGCGTTCACACTGTTCTCAATCTTCTTCTTGACGTTGTTCTTCAACTTCTTCTTTGTCACTCGAGTTATACTAAGTCCTGACACTTAGCCATTTTTCGCAACTTTTCTTCCTTCGAGGTTGAAATGTCATCTTGAATCACTTGCTTCATCACTCCAAGTCATCATCGCCTGGTCTCGACGTTCCTCCTGCAAAACAAGCAAGGAGAAGCGTATTAGAACACTTCATAATATAAATTCACTTTACTTACCAGGATTTTCATGTTTTGATCTCCAAGGGTTCATCGTTTTTCCTTAGCCAACTTTGCTTTCTTCATGATTTTCCAACATCTTGACTTCAACTGTATCCCCTTTACTTTTCCTGCTGAGGTGTTCGCAATTTTGATCTCGTTCATCTTTGGCTCGGGAAAATTATCTTCACCAAGAACTTGAGCAAATTCACCTAGGCAGTTCCTTTCAAATTCATCGTCTGGAGTATTTTACCTTGAAAACACATTTTCTTCACTTTGCCTTAGAAAATTTTCAAATTTTCCCTTAGGAAAATTCATCAATTCGGTGCCCATGAAAATCTTTATCCTGAAAGCTTCGGCGAAGTGTGAAAGGCTTTAAAATCAACTCCTTGTCGAGGATCCTCAATGCCCAGAAGAAAATTTTCTTCAGAACACGTCAGATTCATAGGTATACAACGAACGGGTTCATTTAATTTTTTGAATTTTGAACCTTAGAAAATAATTTTTTTAGCAAATTTAATCCATTTCTTCATCTGTGAACATTTCTTGTTGCTCTGACTTGAAAATATTTATCAACCCTGTGAAGCTGGCATTATCGGACTCCTCACCTGGCAATTTATTCATGTCTTAAGAAATTTCATCATCCTCCATGTCTAGGCGTAATTTCCCAAGGAAGAAAATATTTTGTGCCTTAGAAAATATTTTAAAATCATCTTCAAATCCTTCTGCCTGTGGTGAGGAAAATTTCGATTCACTTGAAAAATTTGTCTTGAAAGCACATATCACGCCCAACATGTTTTATTTTTCGCCTAACATATCATTCACTTATCAACTTTATCTCACCACCTTATGTCTTGGGCGCATTTGATACTTCATGGGGAAAATTCCACTTCCAACGCCTAAGTCACTTTATTTTACCATCTTTGCCCTCAATGCATTAGTAATATTCATCTATAAGCACCCTTCAAGATAGACGCATTTCAATAGGTGAGGGAGATTAAGTAATTTCAACGCCCAACTTGTGACTTTTGACCTCTAACATGGGCGCATATGACACTTAGAGGAGGATAAAACGTTTGCCCTAGGAAATTTCTTAACATGCTATTATCTTGTGGGCGCATGGGCGCACATTCTTCTTCCAACCTCTTTGGACGCATACATGCTAAAATGGACCCATTCTCAAGATGTTGGAAGCTCTTTTGTCTTCATTTGGCGCATTCAATGCCACTTGTCTATTTCCTCCTCTGCATGGATTCAATGCCTTGTCTTTTGCTTTGGCCTCTCTTTGCATGGGCGCATATGGTGTGCAGTGCTTCCATTTTAAAACATTTTCAGCCTCCAAAGCAAGGCACACTTGGAGGGACCTGCTTTCATTTTAAATGACTTAGAATATTTTTTAAATTCCTCTTCTCTTTCCAGGCGCATATGGAGGGTGGAACATCAAATTTCAACTACTTAGAAATCTTCAACTCATCCTCTTTGCTGGGCGCAAATCCATGGGGTGGAATTCCAATATTTATGCCTTAGAAACTTTTAACCACCCTTTCTTAAGCTGGGCGCATTTGAGAGGGAGAACTTTCAGTTTTCAAATGTTTTCTTATCCTCCCAGGCGCATATGGTAGGTTAATCTTTCATCCTTGAAGCGCATATCATAGGTTCCTCTTCAAATTTACGACTTAGGAGCTCTTCTCATGTTGCTTCTAGCCATCTTAGGCACATTTGGCAGGGGTGACTTTCAGCTTTGGACACTTAGAATATTTTTAAATACATCCTTCTCAAAGTTGGGTGCAAGTGAGGCATTGAGCTTTAAATTTTAATACTCCAAGTTTAAGGGCGCAGATAGGATAGGGAGCTTTTAATATTCATAACTTAAACAAAATCTTCAAGTCAAAAGGGGGCGCAAATCTCATGTCTAGCTTTCAATTTATTGACTCTAAGCTTAGGGGTGCAAATAGCAAGGGGAGCATCAAATTTCAACACTTAGTAAAATTTTCTCAGTTTATTTCCATGAGGGGTGCATTTAGAGTAGGTTACTTCAAATTTCTAATACTTAGAATATTTCTCCAAGCTCTTCTTCCCTCAAGGCGCACTTGAGAGGGAGAACTTTCAAATTTCCATGCCTTAGTCAATTTCCAAGTTTCCTCTTTGACCCTGGGCGCATATGAACTATGGAGGTTTCATTTTTGACACTTAGGCAAAATTCGAAGTTCTTTCAAAGAGGGGCGCATTTCACCCATGGTGCTTTCAATTTTAACACTTAGAACCTCTTTTAACCTCCTCCAACTTCAAGGCGCACTCAAGGTGGCCTCCTTCAAATTCAAACACTTAGATATTTTCATTCAAGTTTTCCAAACAAATCAAGGCGCATTTGGGCCTTTGAGCTTTCAATTTCCAGACTTAGAAAAATTTTTAAGCCACCTCTTCTCCTTGGGCACTTTTGGGGGGTCAAGCTTCCAATTTTCCAGACTTAGAATTTTTTAGAGCTTCAATCTTGTCCCAAGGGCGCATTTTGAGTAGTCAACTTCAAGTTTCTAACACTTAGAAGATTTTCACCCTTATTCTTTCCTCAAGGGCGCATTTTGACCTGTGAGCTCCCATTTGTTTTAGACTTAGAAACTTTTCAAGGCTCTTGCCAGCTTGAGGGTGCATATAATCGTGTGAGCTTCCATTTTCAATGCCTTACTAAATTTCCTGCCTCATCTTCAGCTTTTAAAGGCGTTCTTCACTGGCTGGACTTGAAAATTTATCAATTTTAGTGAATTTTATGCTCTTTGCCTGATTTAGGGCAACTCAATCACGCTAACCCTAATCTGCTATTTTTAGAAAGTTTTTCAACTTTGCACTTCAAGCTAATTTCAAGCTCCAAAAAGGCTGGATTTTGCTTTGTTTTGAATCTCGAGATGCATTTGTGCTGTTGATGCCTGATATCCGTCTGTACCTGCTATTTTTAGAAAGTTACTAAAAATAGCAATTGCTCGGAATGCCTTCAAATTTTGCGTGTTGATTGCTTTAAGGGTGTTGATTGTGACTGAACGCCGTTTCTGCCTGACTTTTGGTGCTCTGCCCTTGAATTTAGGAAACCCTAATTTCTCTGCCCAAGCCTGCTAAAAATAGTAAGTGCTTGATTTTCCATCTTCTGCAACTCCGTTTGACTTGAAATTCGCGCCATAGGGTCTTCATCACTTGCTTGACCTGTACCTGCTAATGCCTTGCGCCTGCTGCTATTTATAGCATGTTTCTGGTGGTGGCTTACTATTTATAGTAACTGCTTGCTTCTGAGACTTCCACAACTCCGTTTGACTTGAAATTCGAATGACGCGCTCCTCATCACGTGACCTGCCCATTGACATCAGCGCTTGCTGTTGACTTTCTATTTTTAGCCTGTTTCCAAAATGACTTACTATAAATAGTAAGTGCTCCGTTTGTCTTCAAATTTTACCAGCAGATAGCCTGAAGGATGCTGATCACGGTGGTTTACACCGGTTTTCGAAAATTCTGACTTTTTATCCCTATTTTCAAGTCCCGAAGTTGGAAACCCTAATTGGTCTTGCATGCGTATCAAATGACCCCCATTTGTCCTCGTTTCTGTTGCATTGCGATCAGCTCGTGATTCTGAAGTGCTGGGAAGCGGTCGCCGGAATGTATCTGCTAAAAATAGTAAGTTGTTGAAGGAGTGATTATCTCTGTTTGCATGTCATATCATCGCGAAGCTCTCGAAAAACCCACAAGGAATATGCAAACATGCAAAGAAAATCCTGACATGCAAACCCTAAAAAAGCCCCGGAAGATTGAATTCTGAAAGTCGTTATCTCGCTTTGCATGTCACACCATTGCGAAGGTCTCAGAAAACCCAGAAGGAATCTCCAGACATGCGTTGAAAAACTCTGCATATAGGCCCTGAAATTGGCTCCGGAAGCTGAACTGCTAAAAATAGTAAGTCCTCTGTTTCAGCTCAAATTTCGCACGCGAGCAGCTTGGTGTGTTCTGAATGCAACATGACTGTCGGAATTTCAAAATATGTTGACAGAACACCTGTAATTGCACACTTACTAAAATTAGTAAGTACTCGGAATTTGACGAAATTTCAGTGAAAACCTGCTAGAAACACACTGACATCAACGTTAGTCTCACTTTTCAATTTATTCACCTTACTTGACCTCGGATTGGCTGAAAAATTCAAAACCCTAATTCAATGAACTTGGCCAAATTTCACGTATAAACTCAATGGCGGGCACGTCCCCGAAAAGGCAGACCATAAAAGAGAGACCGACAAACAGAGAGAGACAAAAACCAAAGCCAAAAGACCAGAATGGAGCAAAAATTAGGGGTCCCCATTTTGAATGGGGCGATGTGTGAAAAGGTCACAACAGTGACTAATATTGTTTTCTGACATTTCCTGTAGCCAGTAGCCAGTTTTATTTTCTATTATTTTCTGTAGCATAGTATAAGTTGTTTCTGTCGTCAACATTATTTCTCAGAACATAGGCATTGCCCTTATCCATCTTTCCTTCATAGGATAGCTGCTACATACTATACTCATCCTGGTTGCCTGCAGCCCTTGTGCACTTTATCAGTATGACTTTCACAAGCTTATGCTCCCAACACCTTGATATTAAATTAAAATACTAGTTTAATTTGCTATAACCAGCTCGGGTTTATCCAATCACCAGGCCTTCTGGGTAATGTGGAGATTTCTTTTTGGAAGTAGATATGAAGATTTTTTTAGTAATAGAAGTTGAAGCAATGGCACAAGGATTGTAGTATTTTAGACTATATATGTTGCCACAGAACAAACTTTCCAACCCATATAAGACTAATTTTTTTTAATGTAAATATTATGATTTTTAAGTTGTACAAACAATTCCGAGATGCTATTTGAAAGAGAATGTTTTTAGGCATTTGAGAGTTAAACACAAGCCACTATATGAATTGTTGTTTTGAAAATGATTTAAATGATTTGAATTGTTGTTTTGAAAATGGTTTAAATGATCTGAATTGTTTAAGTGTGAAATAATTCCAAATATGAATATATCAAGGTTGGATATATATTATGGGGACTTGTCAAAGCATTGTAATAAGTTATAATTTGTTACTGTACTGTTGAGATAAGGCAACTTCAGATTAGAGAACAAACAAGAGAAGAGGGAGAGAAGGAGTTCAGACTGTTTAGGATTTCAAGCAAACTGCAGGCAGTTTTATATGACAGAAATGAGATGAACATCATTTGGGTAGGGAATCTATAGTTCCCTATCCTCATCTGGGCATGAGGCCTTGTGGTCTCATTTGCCTGCCATAGGAAAGAGCTTGCAAGAATGTGTCAACTCTTTGAAGCATTGCATACCCAGATTTTTGTGTCTAAAGCTGTGTTACACATGGACGCGTCTCCACCCCTCAAACCCCTGTCCCCATCCCCTGAGGTGTATTGGGAACGGGGGGATGTTAGCGGACATCCCCTAGCCGTCCCCCCAAAATCAAGAAAATGCGGAAATGTCCCGAAACACGTTCCCACAATCGGGGACTATAGGAAGCACATAGGGGACACCTGGCCATCCCCAAAGTGGTTGGGGATATCTCAGACGTCCCCTAACAGTCCCATGGGCGGCCAGGCGTCCCCTATTGAAAAGCAACTTTTAATAATGTTTTTAAAAATAATTGTTCATGACATTAAAAAAAGATTGTTAAATATATCATGACAGCATTATAACAGGCTACAACAATGTAACATGACAGCATTATAACAGCAGCAATAAATATATCATGACAGCACTATAACAACAGTATACCAACAATTAAATTAATCATGACAGCAGTGACAGCAATTTTTAATAATGTTTTTAAAAATAATTGTTCATAACATTAAAAAAAGACTGTTAAATCATGACAGCATTATAACAGGCTACAACAATGTAACATGACAGAATTATAACAGCAGCAATAAATATATCATGACAGCACTATAACAGCAGTATACCAACAATTAAATTAATCATGACAGCAGTGACAGTGATGACTGTAGTATAAAAGCAATAAATATATCATGATTTAGATTCATGGTTAATGATGTAAGTTATATAACAGTTAATACTAACATAAATAATTTGGATTTCTGATTTCAATGTTTCATTGTTAAAAAAAACATCAAACTTCAAAATTCTTGATATGGTATTAGAGTCAGTTATGTCAATTGCAAAAGAGATTAAAGTTACATTTGCCATGGTCTGGTACAATGTGGTATTGTGTGAGAAGTACAAGCAAACAATTTCTTTTTGGTATGTGGTTGGCATATATGCTCCTATAGACATCATCCAACATCATTTTAACATTGCATCTTATATTGATGCTGTTATACTAGTGTTATTAACTTGTAGAGATTTGACTCTGTCTCTCTCTCTGTCTCTGTCTCTCTCTCTTTATATATATATATATATATACTAAGTCACCAGGTTCGAATTCAAATTCGAGTTCGGCAACATTGAAATTCGGATGAAATTTGACAAGGAAAAAATTTGGAAAGTATAAAATTCGGATTAAATTCGCCTTATATATTTTTTATTTTTTTTAATAAATATAAGTAATATATTCATACAATTGTCTAAATAGTTTAACATTGATAAATAGATTTGAATCATTACAAATAGATGACACATTTATAAAATATAAACCATAAGACACCTTTATATATATTTTATTTTTATTTTTATTTAAAATACAAAATAAAAAATTCCATCCAATTTTTCATTCAATTATAAAATTTTATTTTTATAATTAAAATAAAATAATCAATAAATTTATTTTAAAAGACATTTAAAATTTTAAATAAACATATATTTTTTATTTGTAACTACACATTAAAAATAAAATACTTAAATCTTATTTTAAAAAAAAAAAAAAAAAAAAATAGAAAATCTAGATTTAAATTAAAAACATAAAAATAAAACTAAACCTAGATTTTTTTAAAGTTTCAATAAAATTATAAACTATCGAATATATTCGATAGCTCATACTTTGAGTTACGGATAGGTTGTCAGCCGACGGCATGGAGTGGAGTCTAGGACGAGCATCTACACTCTACAGTTTACTCACAAATTTACAGTGAGGCTTCTACACTTAGGCCCAACCAATGGTGAAGGAGAAGACACGCAATAGGAGGAGAAGACACGCAATTGGCCTGAACCGGAACAAACTAAATCAAGACGTTTTTTTGAACCTCCCTGTTCCTATTCTAGATTCACACATTTATAAATGGAAATGAAAACTCTGTTTTTTTCGGGTCCTACAGTCTAAACTCATGTTTTTCTTGACGCAGGCGGACATTATCACGTTTCAAAGCTTCTAAGTTATATAAAATAAAATAAAAACAAAGAAAACATGAAAAAAAACCCTAGGAGCCGCGTCTGTACGAATTTAAGCGAATTTCAACGAATATTATACATTTTTTTGACATTCGCTGAATTTCGAATTTGAAGCCGAAAATTCGGCGAATGCGGTGACTTAGTATATATATATATATTGTTGTCCCCTTGCCCTCCCCAAAAAATGGCCCTTGGACTGCCGCCCCTCGCCATCCCCCAAAAATGGCCTTGGATTACTATCCCCACAATGCATCCCCTGTCGTCCCCATCCCAAAAACACCATGGAACATAGGTATAAAGGTCAATTTGTGTCATAGTTACGGGACTCGCCCAGACTTGGTGAGTCGTCGTTGCGCACCCCTGGCCGAGTCCTAGGAGCACTGGCGCAGACGCGGCCGGATCCAGGCCGGACTCGCCGAATGCGTCGGACGCGCAGCATCCAAGAGAGTCCTGAGCCCTAGATGCGGCCGACGCAGCCAAGGCCAAAAAGGCCAAAAAAAACATCACTTAAAGTTTTTTTATATTTTTTTTTTACTTATATTATCTCCTTAGCCCTAAAAGCAACCTCATTTCATTCATTTGGAAAAATAGGAGGAGAAGAGAGAGTTGTGAAGAAAAATAGGAGGAGAAGAGAGGGCAACCAGCAAGCTGTTGAAGACAAATCCAGGGTCATATATCATTTGGGGAGCTTCATACTAGCAAGGAGGTGCATTGAGAGCTCATTACCAGTGATTGGGAGGAGTTTGCATTGCATTCCAAGCCAAATCTAAGAGGTAAGTTTGAATTTAATTGATTTTTTTTGTGTTTTTTTAACAAAGAATTCATTGTAATTTGTAAAATCATTGTTTTTTTGAGTTTGCATATTTTTTTTACAAACCCTACTTGCAACTTAAATAATTTTAGAAACCCTACTTTTGTAGCCACATTTATTTGCAAATCAAACCATATTATTATTTTCACAATGTCTCAAACCCCAGTCAGAAAAGACCCTGCTTGGAAACATGTTGAAATCTTTCTCGGAATGAAAAGAGGAGACGCAAAATATAACTACTGCAAAACAATATATCATGGAAGCATAAATAGATTAAAATACCATCTTGCGCGCATACCCACCCATGATGTAGTGGGTTGCACTAAAGCACCTCCTTAGGTTGTTTGTGAAGTGCAGGTGCAATTAGAAACTTTTGAAATGCAAAAAGACATGAAAAAGAAACAGAAGCAGGAGTTGGTGAGTGTTGGAGTTGGACAGGGACTTGGTGTTGTTGGAGATGCTTCTTCCATGCCTTCATACCGTCCTAGTGATAGTGCTTGTGCTAGTGTTTTTGTTTCTGCATTAGCTATGCTTATGCGTACTCCTAGTGCTGGTGGTGCTGCTACTGCTAGTGGTAGTGGCAGTATTAGCATTGGCCCTAGAGTTCGTAAATCTAGGGTGGACTCATATTTTGTACCACGCACTACTCCTGGTTCCCAACTGTCGCTTGAGAGCATGGGTTGGAACAAGGACGCATTATGATGCAGCAAAAAGACAATTCTGGACTTTTGGTACTCTTTGCCATTCCCTTCCATGTAGCCGTGTAATTCTTTTTTCGTTTAATTGTTTTAAAATTTATATTTAAATTTTAGAATCTAGATGTATCTCATTATCGAATTCAAATTTAAAGTTAAAACTTAAAACTTTTCATTTTACAATACTTATGTAACTTATTAATTTATTTATGACATGTTTTAGGTCACCTTTTTGGCAAAACATGGTTGATGCCATAACCATATGTGGGGCGGGGTTCAAAGCCCCTAGTGAAGATGAATTAAAGGGCCCACTTTTGACTCAAAAGGTGGTAGATGTGAAAACACAATTAGAGGAGCAACACAAGCAGTGGAGGATGATTGGTTGCACCATCATGACTGATGGTTGGACCAGATAGGAGAAATAGAATGCTGCTTAATTTCCTAGTTTCCTCCGGAGGTAATTGTACTTCCCTCAATGCATTGAAATTTGAATTTGATTTAGTGATTAATAATTTAATATGGCTGATTTATGTTTTTTAATTTATTGAATAATTGGTTTTGCTTATTTTTTCAGGTGACACCATCTTCATGAAGTCCATTGATGCTTCTGCCCAATTCAAAAATGCCACATACCTGTGTGAGGCTATAGAGGAGGTGATAGCTGATGTGGGGGAAGAGAATGTAGTGCAAGTGGTGACAGATAATGCAGCAAATTATGTTGTTGCTAGTAGATTATTGATGGAGAGGCACCCTACTATATTTTGGACTCCACGTGCCGCCCATTGCATTGACCTCATGTTGGAGGATCTTGGCAAGCTCCCGTGGATCAAAACATGTGTGGATGCAGCAAAAAACATATGCAAATTTGTATACAATCACACATGGGTGCTTAACCTTATGAGGCAAGACACGGGGTTGAGGGAGTTGTCTCGTCCTGGCATCACTAAGTTTGCAACAAATTTTATCACGATCCAATCCTTGATTCGGTCAAAGGCAGCTTTAAGGCGCATGTTTACTAGTGAGGAGTGGTCTTCCTCATCCTTTTCTACAAGCACTGCAGGGATTGTTGTGGCTGATTGCATTTTTGATGAGCAAGGGTTTTAGACACCAATGGGCGAGATTGTGAAGGTAAAATTTAATTCTTTATTATGTTTTAATTTTTAATCATATCTTACTTTTATTTGTTTATTTTCATTCACACTTATTTGTGAAACATGTTTGCACTTTTGCAGTTTATTGAGCCCTTGCTAGTTCTCCTATGAGTTGCAGATGGGGAGAAGCCCGAATGGGCTACATATATGAGGGCATGGAAAGGGCCAAAGAGGCCATTAGATCAGTCTATGGTGGAGTTGAGGAGAAGTATCGTCCCATTTGGGATATCATTGATAGGAGATGGCAAAACCAACTTCATAGGCCCATCCATGTAGCCACATGTTTCCTAAATCCGACCTTCCAATTCTGCCGTAATTTCCGTGCAGATAGAGAAATTCTTAGTAGGCTCTACACGACGATAGAGCGGATGTTGCCCGTTGTTACTACACAGATAGTGCAGGAGATAGATGCTTTCACTAAGGCACAAGGAGACTTCTTTGCACGTCAAATGTGCAAAGATAATAGGACAACATTACTGCCAAGTAAAAATATATTTAAGGGCATAATTTTCATCTTTTTATATTATAATTTATTATTAAATGTTGAACTTGAACTTGAACTTGAAACTTGAAATGAGATTGATTTTGTTTCTTTTTCTCATCTCAAATAGATGGTGGCATATGTTTGGTTCTGATACACCGATCCTACAAAATATTGCCATTCGTATATTGAGCCAACCATGCAGTTCATCTGGTTGTGAGTGCAATTGGAGTATGTTTGAGCACATACACTCCAAGAAGTGCAATAGATTGACAGTGGAGAGGATGAATGACTTGGTATATGTTCATTACAACCTTCGGCTCAGATACAAGAAGCTTTTTGACCACGACAAAACCCCGATCAGTCTAGAGGAGGTTGATCCATAGTCTGAGTGGATCACTAAGGCTACAAATGCAGTCTTTAGTGATGAGGACCTTGATTGGGTGGACCAGGCAGAGAGAGAGGCTGAGGTTGTAGCCATGGCTGAGGAGGAGGCTAGAGCACGAGGAGACATAGATGCTGTCGGTGAGAGTGGCATGGAGAGTCAGACACAGGTAGAGACTATGGTTGCAGCTGCAACATCATCCAAGACCCTTAGACGCCTTCGTAGGAAGGATGTTGGCTCCACTATGCCATAGGGCATAGAGTCATAGACTTATAGCTATTGTTTTACTTTTGATATTTCATATTTGTATGGAACATTTGATGTAATGGATTTCATATTCCATGAGTTTTGTATACATTTGACTAATTTTATATAGCTAAGTATGCTATTTCCTTCAGCAGCGCAACTACAATTTGTGTACTTTATACTTATGTGATCGTTGTATACTTGTGCATGTGATCAAATTTGCTTTTATTTGTGTTGTCTTCAATAAAGGGTGCTTGAAACAAGTTTTAAATCCTTAAAAATCTCTAAATTTCTAGGGTTTTTTCAACTTTTTTTCATTTTGCCGAGTCTGCGCCGAGTCCGAGTCCCGTGTCGCCGAGTCTCGCGCCGAGTCACCCTCGTCGAGTCTGAGCCGAGTCTGAGTCTCGTTACTATGGTTTGTGTATTGCATTATTGTTATTGCTTCTCAGCCCAAAGTAGATGCCATTATGTGTGCTAACATTGTTTTTAAAAGAATTGAATGACTGCGATAGTTGTATGATTGTATAATGAATCAAGGAAAATATTGATTATTATCCCTGCATTTTATTTTGAGTATTTGAAAAACTCGGTATAGGTATTAAGCAACATTGACGTATTACAAGGGCATGACCATTTTTATTGATCCTATCGATATGAAACTTGAAGAGTTCTTAGTAGCTCCTAAAGCATCATTGAAACAAATATTGGTGAGGACAATCCTATAACAATCATCATTGGACAGCCATGAATCAACATCACTCGAAGAAAGTCGTTTCAAGGACCTTATGGGAAATACAAAAGAAATCTGACTTGCAGGAACAACAAACTCCAAAGAAGCAATCAAATTCATTCTCTATGAGGAGGATAGGCCACCACCTATGTTCCATGGCATTTCCAAGATGGCGACGGCGGGACAGCAAGGGACGTGTTTTGAGGATGGCCACTTTTAGAAAACGTTGTGGAAGAAATTGGACAGCAGGCTGCAACACAATTTAGTGTATCACCCCCAAACTGATGGTCAAACAAAGATGGTGAATAGGAGCCCAAGCAATCTACTGAGGTGCTTGGTGACAATCTTAGGCAATGGGATTTGGTACTATCCTAAGCTGAATTTTCCTATAATTCTAACATAAACAGGTCTACTACAGGTAAGTCTGTATTTCAAATTGCATATGGTACAAATCCTAAGGGAATTGTGGACTTAAAATGATATGCTAGTAAACTCACAAATCAGCCAAGATGCTACAAATTTTGTAGAGAGTATTCGAGAGGTCATCATTAGGTTAGGCATAAATTGGAGCCAATGAATGAAAAAACATAAAGATAATGCTAATTTGCATGGGAAGAGAAAAATCCTCTAGGAAGGGGAAATGGTCATGGTATATTCATGCAAAGAGAGGTATCCTCAAGGTGCCTGTAACAAATTAAGCCCAAGAGCCTTGCAGAACTGTGAAGAGGAAAAATAACAATGCTTATGTGATTAAGCTTTCTAAGGAGTTGGTCATTAGTTCTATTTTTAGCGTGGCCAAACTTTATTCACACTCTACTGGAACAAATGATGAACAGCATGACAAGGAAGACAACAATTGGATCAAGCACCTGCCAAAGAAGAAAAGAGAACAAATTGAGTGAGTGTTGGATACCAAATTGATTGCTACAAGGTCTTGGGCATATAAAACGTATTTTTTTAAATGAGAACTGTGTCAAATTCCTATAATACTTGGATCACAGAGGCTGACTTGCTTAAGTACAGGAGAAAAACTCTAGCATATGACTTTGAACCAGGAGATTCAGAATATTAAAAATGAAAGGTGCATGATGGCCACTTATTATGGAATTAACGTAGTGTTTGTATAAGTGGTAGAAATTGGAGAAAATTGTTTTTTCTAATAAATAGCAGTTGTGCATATCTGCTCTGTTTTTGTGGGATACGTGGAATAGCTGTAGTTATTAGCTATTATTAAATTTAGAGAGTCAACATAGGTGTTTTACTTAGTGATGTCTTTAGGCTGTAAATATGAATGCATGTTGGTGAGCTTGGAGTTGGTCAGAGATCTGCAAATATTTCTTTTCTAATACAAATGTGGTTTTTTGTATTTTCCTCTTGGTTTTAAGATTTATGAACTATGCTCTAAGTTTTCTTGCTAATATCTTCTTCCCTGTCTACTACATTTATTTCTAATGCCATACAGAGTTATCAAATTGTAGAAGAGAGCTAGCAAAACAAAAGTAAAGGGACTTTCTCCATCTGTTCAAAACAGAATAAAAGGAATGTCTGCATCAGGTTCGGTCAGGGTCTGTGCCTAGTCTGGCCATACAGCTCATTTAAGTCTAAGATGTAACCAAGTAGAATGGCTAAGCCCAAGCCGCACCCCAGGTAAACTCAAGGAGAATCAATAGAGTTCCAAAAAAAGTTGCATTTAATTAAAAATTAAAAATTGAAAAACTAACCAACCCTAAAAGTGAATTTTTTGAAGATGTAATGACAAAAATTGCATACGGTTACAATTTTGCATTATGTTTTGGACTCACTTAGGTGTCTGTCTCCCCTATTGTGTTTTTAGGTCATTTCAGCTCTTGCATTGGCCTTTTTCTGCCCATGGTGCCAAGGCCTTGCCCCATGTGGTCCCTTTTCTTAAAATTAATGATACGGATGTCTTTGCTCAATCATTTTCCAGTGTTTAGCCTTTTCTAGAGTTGGAATTGTCTAGATACTAGTGCAGTGCGTTAACATGCTGTAATAGTTTGAGATTCAGTGGTTATTTTGGAGCGTTTTGTCACCTGCTATGAGCATTCTTCACCATTTTGAGCAATCTATGAGCATTCTTGAGCATTTGAGAAGTGTATGTGAAAACTCTAGCATTCTCTTGCACTCTTTGGGAAGTTCAGTAGCATATTTCAACAGCACTCTTGCCTCCATTGGTGTCACCAAGCTTGAGAGATGATTTTGTTTTGATTATTTTCCCGAACTTGTCATTTATCTTTCATTTTATCATGGTAGAATCCTGTTTGTTGCTAGCTTTGGCAACTGGAATCTCATTTCCTTGTTAACAACACTCTCTTTTTCATTTTAGTTTACTCTACTCGCAGTTGTCACTGCTCTTTCAATTCCTAGACACATATAGGATAGAAGCACACAATATTTCAATATTTCTTCATCCAGCTGCCTGTTAAGGTTGAAAAACCAAAACAGGGGCTTGACTATTTGTGGCAAGCTCCTTTGCAACCCAAAACTTTCCTCCATTTTAGCTTACAAGTCTTTGTTAGAAACTCTTCTCACGAAACTAGGGTTTGTTATCTCATTCTCTGTCTTCTTGTCATTTCTTGTCATTAAATCTTAGTTTAAATTGGTTTATTCAAATTTTTTGCTAATACTTGGAATCTATCAGTATTTCTTGTTTGCCCTATGTGTAGCTTAAATTCGAATATGGGAGCTGAAATGAGTTTTCTGATAAGTTGACTGACAAAATCTGTATGGATGGCAGCACATCACATTGACATCTGCACGTCATGGAAGCATCTGGGCCAGAGAGTTTATGAATTCAGCTATTGGTTCCTCTTTGTTCACTGATTTTCTTCTGGCATTAAGTTTTTAAGCTTCCCTTCAGTTAGTGGTAAACAGTAAATCCTTCATTCAATTCTTTGCTTTAGCTAGTTAATTTGATTTTCATAGTTTAAAGCATTTTCCTAGGTTATTCAACAATTTTGCTCTCAATATAATAGCAAAACAATTCTTAAGATGGATTAACCTAGGAGGTAATATTGGAATAATCATCTAATTTTGAAAGTTCACACACTTTCTAAGTTAGATTGCATTTTTCTTCTATTACAGAAGAATTTGGAGCTTGTTCAAAAATAGTAAACTTATAAAAAATGATATGCAACATGAAGGTTGCTATGGCCTCAAAGGCTTTAGTTTGAGTTTGGTGTGAGGGTAACATGCCAGTTGCACCCACATCGTAGGTAAACTCAAGAGAATCCACAGAGTTTCAAAAAGAAGTTACATTTAGTAAATATTAACATTTGAAAAACTAACCAACCATAAAAGTGCACTCTTTGAAGAATTTGGAGCTCGTCTAAAAGCAGTAAAATTATGCAAAAAAAGGCATGCAAAATGAAGGTTGCTATGGCCTTGAAGGCTTTAATTTGGGTTTGGTGTGAGGTTAACGTGCCAGCTGCCCCCACATTTTGTGAAGGGAGCTGCCGCTCAACCCTTCTTGGGGCTGCTGCCTCTAGAATTCGCTCTAGTTTTGAAGAACAAAAAATAAAAAATTGTTTTGGCCTAGGCCTAGATTAGATAGAAAAGCAACATTTTTTCCAAGTTATTTCCAATCGTTTTCAGAGTAATTGAGTTCCATTTAGACATTTGGTTTGCTGAGTAAACCCTGACTCTGAATAATGCTACTATAATATAAACTGTTTTGATTAACCTTTAATGTTTATGAGTAGACAATTATTATCAAATTATCAATATCAATTATGTTCTCAATTATACATATATATGTAAATATACATATACATACGCATATATAAGTCAAACATGCATATAACAGTAACTCAACTTCCCACTAAATTCAGCAGTTGTCATCTCAACGTTTATTAATAAAAGAATATTTATTAGTTGAACATGCGTATAATCGAAAACACAGTCAATTGAAGCTTTAATTTTCTACTAGAAAAATAATCATCCCGATGTTAGATGCCAAGATCGTTGACTATAAAGATAGAATGAAATAAGACTATACTTACAAGAATTGGATTACAGCGAGTAGTTTTTATGAGATTGCGGATGTCTTGGCCTGCCTGTTTCAGCTGCTGTGGATCTGATGCCAAACAAACTGTGAAAACAGAACCCACCCTGTTTGTGCCCCTGCCGCTGCCCCTGCCTCTAATTACCTGAACAAAAAACATGGGCATTGGTAAAATTATCTCTACTGTGCTTCCATTATAATTGAACGAGTAGAGTTGTGATGTACGTATTATGGGATACTTGAGAAAACAAAGACATGCGCATTGATAAAATTATCTACTGTAGTTTGATTCGATTTCACTGGGTATGACTATGTATGCGGTATAAGAAATGTGAGATTTCTGAAAAACAATAGACATGGGCATTGGTAAAATGATCTCTACTGTACTTTCACCGTAGTGTTTTGGCGTAAGATCATGGGGTGTTTGAAAAAGAGCAAAACCACATGGGCATTGACGAAATTTTCCGATTGCACCTCCATGTATATTTGAGTTAAATGGAATATAGGATATCCAAGAAAACTTAAGAAATGGCCTCTGGCACTATAATCTTTGATGGAGTCTCACTAGAACTAACTGAGTGGAGTTGTGGTATAGGGAGTGTCTGAAAAATAATATACATGGGCAATAGTAGAATTATCTCTACTGTGCCTTGACTAAAATCCACAGGGCAGAATTTTAAAATGAGGATTAAGTGGCACAATTCAAGCATTACCTATGTTTACATACCTTAAGAATATGTTCCAAGCTTACCTGAATCAGCCTAAAAGCTCACCCAATACCTTAAAAAGATACTGAACAGAAAGTAATGAATAGAGTTGGGTTTGTTTCTTGGATATTGGTGTTTGAGATTACATACCTTGTTGCAAAAGCTTATGGAGGTGGGAAGTTTGTGAGAATGAATCGGGGAGGCAGTCTTGTGGGAGTGGAGAGGAGCAATGAAGGAATGTGATGCGAATGCAGAAGCCATCCTTCTCTTTCCTTGTGCTAGTGCTGCAGGAATGCCTTCTCACTCTGCGTTTCTTCGCTTCAGTGAGAGGTCGCTCCTACTTTTATCCCAAATCTTCATGACACGTGGCTGTTGGCCATTTAGTCAAGATCAATCTACTTGATGGAACACGCGCTGTTCTAATTCATTGTATTCAGTCTTGAACATGACTCTTTAGCTCTTCAAAAGCCATTTTAGTCAGTCTAAACCGCAGAAGAATGTTTTTTATAACTATACAGTGTATTATTTTTTAATCACTTCTACTCTGGTGGTCAAACCACTGATTGGTTGAACGATATGCGCAGATTCCTTCCGCATCCTGTTTCACATTATGTCTGGACTCATCTTCTCGCTATTAGTGGTCAGATAACTTTTTTAGATATATTTATGATAAAAAGAAGATTGGCTTCATCACTCAACTATAGAACAATAAGCATATATTTGTAAAAGTAAGTTTGGCTTCATCATTCAACAATAAAACAATGAGCATATATTTGTAAAAGCTCATCACTTACAATAAAACAATAAGTATATATTTATAAAAGTAAGTTTGAGTAGAAAAATAGGAATACGTTTTATTTAAAATTCTAAGACGGAACAAAACATAAGTAATTTAAGAGTAACATTTTTTCAACAATTTATTTGTGGAAGAAGGTTGAGAAAATAGAAGATTTACACAAAAAAATTAAGACAAGTGTACTGTCTCGTAGGCCATCTTTAATCTTCTATTCTATTCTACATATTTAAGAAAAAATTATCCATCAAATCTTAAAAGAAGGGAATATATGTTGAAATAAATTATTGTTTGTAATTATATTTTAAGTTTTAATAGGTATGTGGACATTTGTAACCTAGGATAATTTTAATTAGTTGAAAATAAATATATTGGTATATATAGAGAATTTATTAGTTAAATAGTAATTTTCATTATTTTAAATATTAAATGATTTAATAGTAAAAGATATTTTTTTGTTAGTAGAAAAGAATGATGACTTATCAATTTTAAGCTAAAAGATATGTAAAATTATTATTGATTATTTGACCATTAAACATTTGATTGATCAATAACAAATTATTTGTAGTGAAAGAAACATGTTATATACACCAATAGAAGTGTTATAATTTGCATTTAAGGAAAGTTATAAACTCTACGGAATCAAAAACATAAAGTACAATCTATGATACCTATATTTGTAGTCTAAGAGATGCATACTATGGAACAAAGAGCAATGATTTGCAATCAATTGCATCTAACTTAACGAAAATAAACAAGAGACACATTGGGCCAGCGATTTGGTGGATGTAATTAATTAATATTAATTAATATAAATATTACAATTAATTTAATAAGTCATGTTAGCATTTATCATGATTTTAGTAGCTATTATATCAAAAATATAATAGGTTAGTTAGAATTATTTTCTTAGAATATAATTGTATAGAATTGCAAGTCTTTGTCACCATTAATTTTGTGGAATGTAATTAACTCTCAAGATACTAATGATAGCATTTTTGTATGTGTGTATCAACATTTTTTCTCCTATAAAATGAATGAAAAAGTTTAGTGTATGGGTAGTGGACATAGACAATATCAATTGAGATATGAAGTGAAGATAAACATACATGTAACCATAAGTTGCATATACATCTTGTTTCAAGAAAATGGGAATAGGTCAATTATGTTTTTCATAAATATAGTTCATTTTTGGATGTATTCGTGGATGTAGTTATAGATCCTTGATATTATTTTACTTATAGCTAAATATGTACATTCTATCCAGTCTAAAATTGGTTCTAATTTGATCCTTTTATATATACACTAGCCTGCGTATTGTTAAGAGGTGCAATAAGTTTGTCACTAAAGAATAGTATGTGCATGTGAAATTTCTTGACATGGTACATGCCAATTACTATCAAAAGTAGCTTTATCAAAGAGGCAATCCCCTGCATTGTATTCAATATGTTAATTCTAAACAATCCTTCATTTCTCCATACATTATCGATGTCACAAAATTGAGATTGATTTGTTAATGTACCTATAATACCTACACCTATAATACCTTTTTTTTTGTCTCTTGATGGTCTTTTCCTTTTTATTTTTGTCAAATTAGCACAATCTTTCTAATAGTTAAATATGAAAAAGGTGTTGTACCTATGATATGTATGAAGTCAATACTTATTAAATTCCTTCTTATATGGATTATAAAATTTATATTTTAATATTTTTGATTTATTGATCCCTTCTTCACATTCCACAATATAACATTCTTATTGTTATTGCAATAGTACTGATGTTGCAACATTTGAAGGTTATTCAGATGACTTATCTAAACTCAAGTAATGTACAAACACTACAAATATCTAAGGTATTTTATGACTTTGTTTCAATTTCATACAATTTTATTTTGAAATTGTATAAGATATTAAATATATTTTTTATTGATATAATTGTAACATACCCAAAGTTTACCCTATTGTTTTTACCTATGTTTTAACTCATAATGTGAAAAGTTCAAGTTCTCAAAAACATGGAAATAAAAAAAATTCTTTACAATAATACATTTGCACATTGAAATACACTATTTCATATTACATTGCATAAATAAAATAACATTATATATTCCCAAGTAATGAACTCATCTTTCAAATACAATTTACAAGTAGATTCAAGATCATATTTACAAATTCATAGCTTACAAGAACTTAATGGTACAAGAGTATAATGGTCAAGATGTTCACATCTAGAACACACATCTTCATCTTCTTCTACTTCACAAGCCTAGGCTGTCAACTATAAAAAGGAGCATCACCCAAGTGTTTTTCCTCCAACCATGGACTTCAGCAGTCCCCTACACATCCCCTAACCAGTAGATGGCCCTACCCTTCAACGATTTTGTGTCCTACATAACTAGTGTTGTCATACAATTTATTGATACTCATCAACTATGCATGACACTTCATAGTTCTAACTAGCTATGCAATCCTAGCTCACAGTGAATTGACAAAATGTACCTAGTAACTTTTACACTTACTTTGGCCAAAGTTTTGATACATTTATCAAATCCACTTTCTAAGAAGCAGTGTCATATGTTCACCCACCCCCTTACTCGACATGGAAACTCTATTGACCTATGAAAACTCTTGCCTTGGTTTTGACCTCAAGATTTAAATAATATAAATAAGATTCCATTTCAAAAGTGATAACACACTTAAATTGATCTAATTGACCAAATAGGTTTAACCCAACCTCTAGTTCATCCAAACCCAAGGAAATAAATTGTCCTCCTACTTTTAGTGAATATAAGCAACTGAGAACGCAAGTTCTCCACTCATAGTTAAACTACCAACATAGGTATTCATAACATCATATCCTAGTTTTTGTTATGATTGCATTATCTTCCTAGAACGAGAAACACAATCTGATAATGCAATCCAACCCTTAAGGAAAAAAAAACATCATATCCTAGATAATGATGACATAATTACTTCTATCATTATATCAATCCTTTTCATTTCAAATAAACATCTTATTCAAGCTATACATATACCATATTGTATTATAGATATTATAATAATACCTTCTATTAACCTTCAGTTTACTACACCAATCAAACATTAAAATCAAGGTAGCTACATATCATGCTATTAAGATTCCTTAAGCTAACTTGGATATGATCTAGCTAAATGCATAATTACTATTCAATAGCTATAATAAGCAAACAACAATTGTACAAACACTTCTAGATAGTAATAAAACATAGTTTCAGAATTAGAAAGAGAAAGAGTTAAAAATGTCTAAGCATGCTTGGTATAAAATAGCTCCAAGCGAATCTCTTGCAACTCCTTGCTCAATCCAAATGACTCAACTTGCTAGCTTCTCCAAACTCAGCCTATCCCTACTCTAAAACAAGTATTCTATGCTATCAAAACTCACAAAATAAACTACTCTCAACTCATAGAATAAATTGCTCTCAAATCACAAATAAATTGCTCTCAAACTCACAAAATAAACTATTCTCAAACTCTCCAAAAAGAATACAATTGAACACTACGAATGCACTCAAGAATGAACACAATAAAAATGAACAACCAAACACTATGATGTTGCTCTCTATTTATAATGAAATGGAGAGAAAACAATTGCTATAAAAAAGCTAACTGTATTATCACCTCTCTCATTCATTGCGACCTCTCAGAGCTTTTTTCCAGTCGTAGTAGCTATCTAGGTAAGTTTTCATTTGCAAATAGGAAATAAAAAAAACTCTACAACCTTCTAGGTTGATTTGGCAAGCTAGGTGTTGCTTTCCTACTTGCTAACAATCCCAAGTTTGCAAAAAGGGTCTCATGTTTGGCATGTACAAAGTCAAAACAAAACCAGTTTGAAACCCTTTTCCGGGTCATCCAAATTGTGGGTAAAATAGTTGGACACATGCTCTTTTTACCAAGTCAAAGTTCCTCTTTAAAATGTTGTGCAATATTGCTTTAGAATTCTAATTATACTT
Organism: Sequoia sempervirens; assembly: GCA_007258455.2. NCBI lineage: Eukaryota > Viridiplantae > Streptophyta > Pinopsida > Cupressales > Cupressaceae > Sequoia > Sequoia sempervirens. Next base: position 90,156 of record VDFB02294170.1, read on the forward strand.
TTCCTTATTTTGTGGCAATTTTGGCTCTTTAAACATTGCAATTTTCACGCCTATAGTTAGATGACTTCATAATTTTATAACAACCACTTAATAATATTGTTACTTATGACATGTGTGGCATATCCACTTTCCACAATGTGTGGCTTTACTTGCCATTACTTGGCTTCTATCACAATCTCCATAATATGCATTGAATATGCTATATTGTATATGCTTCCATCATGTTATTTATATTAACAATAATATGCATATAGCATCATTCACACATAATTATAATATATATCCTTTTATTATAATATATATATCAATATATATTACACATATATCTATTACAATAAGTTGAATATATATTAATATATATGCATTTATCATTTAATTATATAAATGTGTAATATATACATAAATTAATATATATATATATATACATTACCATTATTTAAACATAATAACATATCTATATATATTGGTGTGTATATATATACAATACATACATATTTATATATACAAATGTTCACATACGCAATACGTATCTTTGCATGCTATATGCTCATATGTATGTGGCATCACATATATATACTCAATATATATTTACACATACCCATATATATATATATATATATATATATATATATCCAATACACAAAATATGTATAACTCATGCTCATCAAAAGGATTTCAACACTATGACTCAAATTGGCTAAACAATCAAACATAATCACCCTAACCTTCCTATCAACCCAAAAAGCTATCAACATGGTTTATCACATATCGACACTGACTCAAAAAGGTTACCCTACCCAGTGAAGTACATGTGTGCATCTACTCATATGGTCATGACAATGGTTTCCATACCAATCAAAGACAAATTTCCCTATGACTTGTAATGCCCCGCCACGCAAACCCCAAAGGATAACTAAGAACTAACAATGATAGCACAAACTTTTATTTTAAAAGTAAAACTAACATGAGATGTAAGTAACGTTCAATACTAGTAATGAAACCATACATATATAAGACCTAACTAGTCCCTTGGGGTTACATGATTGCATTACATTTCAAACATCTCTATCATCATCCTGAATCCATAACAAAGATGAACTACTCACAAGAGTACGTTTTAACATCATCCTATAGAATGAACAAACAACATCTATTACATAAATATCCTACACACTTATGAATTTAATTATAAATATTTCCACAGATACAAATTAATACAAGGATTATCGTAAAAGATAAGCATCCATCAACGATCATAAGATAATTCCAAAGATTACAATCATTACATTTATGATATGAAGATACAACGTTCAAGGATTACATCAATACAATAGTACTTCCCAACATGAACAGGAATAGTTCAACAACATGGAATAATACAATTGAAATGAATGAGTACAAAGCATTAAGACTGATCCAACTCTGGTACATCTCAGAGTCATTGCAAATGGTACCACCCTGCACAACTCAATCTTTGGCTGGGGACCCAATGGGGTGCTTAGCATGTTCCACCCAACCATGTGGACCTTGAGGCCCACCCCCCATGCTAGGAGATGACAAGAAATACCCCCAACTAAGCAGTCAAGTGAACAATAGCAACAAGACTCCATGACAATAGCAACAACAAACACAAGAAACATCTGCTTCCAGAGGTACAAGAACAACAAGAGGGGAACAAGACGCATACAAAGTTGCTAAAGGGTGGAGTGTCATCATATAAGCTCAACATGGGTTACCCAATGCGGATCTTCATAGGTTACCAGCCCTCTACCTGGTTAAACCCTGGCAACCTCAACTGATCCCCGACCCCCATTCTCACTCATGCGAGATCAACATACCTTTCAAGAGGACAAGGTAGTTGACCTTTGCCATTCCAGGCCTTGTTGTGCCCTCAGCACACATGCCCCATTCGAAACGGGGACCCTCTCTTTCTTTTTTCCTCATCGGGTCACTTTTTTGTTGCCTCGCTTTGCATGCCCCTTGTTTTGGTGTTCTAAGTGGTCAACGAGCTTTAGGGAAGTCATCTTGAGTTGACTATGTTTTTCCCCCCTCAAATTTTCAAGGCCCTAGGCCTTCACGAAGTTCCCTTAGTTGTTTACCTTTGCTTTTCAAAACTGGCATCCAAAGAGCTTGGCAGGTCCGCCCCTTCGAGCTGCCCCTCATGGGTTTCCCTCACCCTGCAGTCATTTGAAACAGCCTTTGTCTTCCAATTTTTTGCTCGTTGGAACCCGCATTCATGTTTGTCATTCCCTTTACTGCTGACCTTTTGCACAGTCAAGCGCCGAACGCCACCCGCCTGTTAGACTCTGAGCTTCCTGCGGCTGTTTTCAAATGACTGCTCACCAACCCCAGCGCTATTGTACATCCATTAATGTAGGGCATTAAATGCATCATTTTCTATAAATACCCCCTCCTGAGTTGTCATTTTCATCATGTCAGTTATTCAGAAGTGAGTCAGTGCCCTCCAATGTTGTTGTCACTCCCGCAACGCTCATTCACCACTTCGAGATCTTTGCTACCTGCTCGGTCACCCTCATTCATCGGGTTCTTGAGGTAGTTTTTCTGTTGTGCGCTTTGTTTTGTGTTTTCTTTGATTTCTATGTAAATTGATAAATTTAAAGGGGGGTAAACCTTGACAATCAACTAAAATAGACTAAGGTGCATGAAACCCACATGTTGAAATCTTGATAAACTTTAAACTCGATCCATGCGCCATCTGCAAAACTCGTGTTCTCTGTCGTTGTTCATCAGCTAGGGCCTTCATCCTTGCGGTCCCATGCCCTCATCATTGTCGTCATAAACTTTGAAAATGGATTGAACTTTAAAAGCAACAATCATCTCTTCTAAGTCTTCCCTCAGGAAAGGGCTCCCTTCCTTGGCTGCACTAAACTTTGCATAAACTCATGAAATAAAATGAGGAGTCATCAACCCACTCAGGTCTCAGACACAGAGTTCCACATACAAAATGCCTTTTGGCTTTTCCATTTCAAACGACTAATCAAGCACGACTTACTGCCCTCTGGGTCCCACCCTGTCGATCGCCTATAAACTCAATTTGTGCCAAATATTAAGCCCTAATCCATCTCGGGTCCTGCCTTGCATACATCCTCTCAAGGAATTTCATTCGTGTTTTGCCATCTCAAATGGTTTTTATAGCCCGTCTTTCTAACCATCAGATCTTGAGTCTACATCTATCAGCCAACTTCATTTGCACCCCAAAACAATCAAGTTTGAGCTTCATCGTAGACCCTTCTTCGCGGACTTCCATCCACGGATCGTCATGGTGAACCTACTATCTTGAACAACTCCTGATGGTTGGCATTCTGCCCTCTGGGTCTCGATCTCACTGCGGCTGCCAGTATGCAAAAGTGAAAATTGTTAAGGAATGAACCTTAAGTGGGTCGTCCCCCTTAGGTCACCACCACCAAAACTTCATCCTAACTTTGTCGTTCTCAAATAGAGAATAACCCTTGTCCACCCGCTACGCGAAACCCGACCTCCCCGTTGCCTTTGGACTCTCCAACAACAAACAAAGTAAACACAAAGGCTCCACCTCCTGGAAGACTCGGTACGACGGGTTTCTCCTACCAGACCATCATATGACTTTTGTCATTTCAAGTGGTATCAACCTAACGTCCATCTAATCCCTTTAACCCAAAGAGTCTAAGTGCCAAGTGAGTTACATTGTAGCCTTCCAAAGCTTCGAATCCCACACGGTGAAATGTTCCCCGCGGGTTGCCGCTTTGCTAGTGTCGTTTCAACGAAAAACCCTTGAACAGCCAAGCTGCTCCCTGATTTCTCTTATCCAAACAATGCACTTAATGCCCTTGAAACATCAAAGTGACCTCAACCCACGTGCTAAAGTAGAGTGACCTCCTCGGTGGACCCCACATATTAACCAAATCTTAAGGCGGGTTAAGACAGTTTGGCCGTCGTGCCCTGATTGTTGTCCCTCCTGTAGCAACTCTAGAAACATCCATCAACCCAAGGAAGTCCACACTCCTGGGCCTGAACTGCTGAAACTCCTTCCTGTGAAAGGATAATGTCAATTTGGAAGATATGCTAGGATTCTTAAATGATGAATTATCTAATCTAACATTATTTTGCAGGATTTTGGCTAAATTTCCCGTGTTTTCATGCTTGAATGTGCTTACCTCTCTCTCTCGCCCATTGGATATATGGAACCAGGTGTAGGACCCTCGGAGGTAGTTGTGGAGAAGGACAAGGGAAATAAAATAGCCAAAGCACCTTAGGATAAAGAGGACAAATACTAGATGAAATACAAGTTCCAAGGGGAACCCCTCAACTCCGAGGTCACCACAGCTTGGAAGGAGGTCTCTAATACAAACATTAGACATGTAGATATTGATGAATTCAAGCAAAGGGTTTGGATCAACCCTGGTCGATTCCACAAAAGGATATAAAAGTCATGGCAAATCCTAACGTAGGAATTGGATATTCTAGCAGGTGACTAACATCTTCTTATGGTCATTCATTTACATTGTCAAACCAGGGAACATATACTTGAAATGGAGCGGCACTGTATTTGCACTAAGAACCACTTTTAGTCACAATTTACTAGAAATAAATGCTTGGAGAAATTCTACTTATGATGTAGGAATGTACTGTAAATTCTTCTTAACTTAAACATAACTTAATCAAAGCAGAAATCATGACAACTATTACTAAGAAAGCAACTATGAATTGGCCTTATGTTGCAAGAACAAACACAGGGATGGATTCCCGGTGTTGTAGGAACAATATAAGACTGAGTTTGTGATGAAACCTTCAAGAATGGAATCTAACTTATAATCAATAGAAGATAAATAACTAACTACAGATACTTACTAAGTGGGCCCCCTTAGTAAGCATCAACCAATTTATGCAAGAATTGAACTCAAAACTTCATCAAATTTTATTCATAAACATGGAATCATATACATTGATTGTTCTGCTTGTAAGAAAACTAACACAAAACACTGTTTCTCATTATAATACTAACTTTAACACACTATGTTGCTCACTCATGCAGGAGGAACACTTATTTATATTCAAAAAGAAACTAACTACCTAACTCTAATAGAGAAAGACGTGGACATAAATGCATCCTGAAACCGAGGAACGAACTTCTCATAAATGAAGGCATATCTGTTCAACATGATTAAGAGAGAATTTAGTATTCCACTCTTCCTAGATTAATGATCATTTAGATTTCCTCCCAACGACTTGGTCAGAGAGTCTTTGCTTGAACAACTTCCTCAATGTTGTGCGGGAAATGGACTTTACTGCAGGGTCGAGATCTGTTGCGATTTGACTTGTTCATGCTTCCTTCAACAACCTGCAATGCACATGGTGACAAAAGTGAAAGAAAGCACACGTGGAAAATAACAAAATACACATTCATTAATCACATATTAAATCCATTTCATTATCCAAAAACCACATGCATTACATCAGTCATTTGGGAGGTCAAACAAGACAATTAATACAGACACATAGAGATGTTAAGCTGGAGGAATATAGAAATATGTTACTACAGGATACTACCTAATTTTAGATAAAAAGTCTTTAATCAAAGAGTTAAAACAACCATCAACAATAAGAGTAAGGGTATTAAAAATACATCATAATATTCAAATTATGAGCATATTTCGAGCTCATCATTTGCCCCCTACTTATCCTAATGATGGTCCTCCAGCATTAAGCTTTCTAGTTGTTTCTCTGAAATCAGTAGGAGTAGTATGGCCCTGTAATGAAGTTCTGAATTTGTAGTAGAAACCTCTGAAACTTTGTCATCTCTCATACCTGCGGGTTTATGCATCCTCATTAACATTTGTAGCCCAATAAGGGTAAAGTGGCCACATCAAAATTGGAGGTCGAAGTGTTAATGGTAACCATAACTCAAACCTTCTCTGGAGACCAAGTTGTATATACTTCTTTGTCCTTCTAATGGTTGTCTTAAAGTTCATAGGGCTATGAGGCTCAGATTTCCTTAGACCAACAGTCAGTTTTTCCCATCTTGTTTCAATTCTGGAAGATGAAAGCTTCCAAAACATATATGTTTGGTCTTTGAACTCATCATACACCTGCTTCCTGATATCAAATATTTTTATTCTTTCTATTTGATCATTGAATCCATACACAACAATAAGCCAAGTTCTTAGAATTGTGTGGGGAGTTGAGCTTTCAAGTCGTAGTGGAATAGGTCCATTCTTTTCAGCCTCTTCATAAGCCTCTAATTGTCTTCCATAGTTAGTTTCATTGGCTGCCCAAGACATGAGTGACCTCAGATGAATGTCACCAATGTAGAGAAGCAGATTCCACTATGTTTCAGAGGGAATTAGCAAACCATGCAAATAAAACTCACATAAAGAATTTTTCAGCCAACTGGGTGCTACTTGATATGCATCATAAAATTCCTTAGCTGTGTGAATGATAGGGTCTAAATTTCTTGAAATTCTCATCAATTGGAACCAAAGAAATTGCTCTTTAAGGCACATAGCATATACCCTAGGTGGTGGTCTACATTCCATAATTTTACCAGTTATCTTCACCATTTTATCCATTTTCTCTTTCATTTCTTGAATTTCCTGTTTTTGTCTTTCAATTTCCCTTTTCAATTTCTTCTTTTCTTCTTCCCAAAGACTTTGTTTAATTTCAGTTCTAGCTAAATGGCAGAAACTCAAAGTTTGAAATGTAACAGGCCTCCATGTAGTCTTAAGATATTCCAAATATTCAATCAACAATGTCCTTTTATAAACAACCAATGCTCGACAAGTTTCAGGGGGTAATGGGGTTTCATTGGACACTTCAGATTGTTCAAGTCGTTCTTCCTCTTGCTACAGGATGGACTCCTGTTGCTGCTCAGGAGGAGATTGTGTTTCTTCTTAAACTTGTCTAACTGCTTCAGCCAAGTCATCAAGACTTGGCATCCCCCTTTCATTACCACTACCATGTTGTGCTTCCTCAACTTCCACTATCTCAATTTGCACTTCCCCAAGAATAACAGATGGACTTTGTGGAACATTCTTAGATACATTCTGAGAAACATCATGACTAAATTCTTCAAATTCCTTAGGAATTACTATAATTTCAGGTTGAATGGAGGTTGAGGTAACTTTACGTTGTTTCCTTGATGAAACTCTTTTTGGCAATATTTCTAAAGTAACAACTGCAAGAGACACTTTCATGGCTTTCCTCTTTCTAACCTGCCTAGAGGATTCAGACTCAGTAGGAGAAGATGATAGTGAAACTGCAGTGGCAATAGGTGTTGCTGCAAGAGAAACTACTACAGGGGAAGATGTTGCAGGAAAGAGTGGAGTATAACGTTTTCACTTTTGAACATGAGGGTCAAATTCTAGGGTTTGTTCTACCCTAGATGACTCTCCTACCTTCATTTTCCCTTTTTCTTTTCTACTAGCAGACCTTGTTTGTACTTGGGTAGAGGGCTCTGGTGTGGAGGTTGTAGGACTAAGTGCTGCAGGAGTAGATGATTCTCGCTCTGCTTCCCTACTTGTAGATTCTACTCTCTTTTAATTTTTCTTGTGTCGTGTAGGGAGTGCTCTAGGAGGCTCTAGAGGTTGCAGACCCTTATGGGCAACAAATTCTTGCCAAGAAAGGGGTGATACATCCCTCAAGGAACACTCAATCAAGAATTTAATGAGGGCATAGTGGGTGATAGAGTTGTCCCTACCCCTCTGGGTTTCATAGGCAAACTGTTTCAAAAGGTTTAACAAAAAATTTGGAACATTGACAGCTAAACCGTGCCTCATATGACTCAATAGTTTAAAATGATAGGAATACAAATAAGAAAAATGTCCCTCACAAGTCAAGTACCTGATTATGAAGGTGGCATATTCTGAGTATGGAGGAGGCAGTGACACTCGTTTGCATCCTTGTTTGGAAACCTCCAAGGGTCCATCTGTTGGTATTGTTAATTTTGCCCTAGCAGAGACATCTCTCCCTTAAGAAAAAAATTCTCCTACCGTCGGAAACCCAGTTACTTCTGCAATCCGCTCTTCTGTAATGACTACTGTCAAACCCCACATTGTAGCTTCTCCCTCTAAAAGATTTCTCAAAAACTCACCTACAACTTCCTCATTATAGGAATCTATCATCAGAAAATAATTCATCCAACCACAATTGTTGAATGCCTGAACCGCTTGAGGATTTTGTGTCAAGGGTTCATGAGCTACAGGCTCATGTCTTTCTAACTGGCCACCCATATTCACAAATTATCCCTACTGAGATTCCTAAAACTCAAACTTTTTCTGAAAAATCAAAAAACTTCTTCTGCCTTGCTTCTTTCTGCCCTGCTGTCACTTTTCTTTACTTTTCCAAGAGTGACACAAAGGATAATTGCATGAAATGATTGTTAAAAACTACTCAAATCAAGTAGTTAATTGTTTTTTAGAATGAAAGCATGCAGTCATACCTGGTAAGTACAAGAAAATAAAAATGTCTTAACAGTTGTGACAATGGAATAAGAAAAAGTTGAAATGGATTATCCCCACCGCCTACTAAAAATTTGGCATGTGTCCACACATGTGCGAAAAGATAGGCGAAAAATAGGCAATGATGACTGATATGTACATAGCAATTAATGAATAAACAAAATAAATAAACGATGTGACAATAAAAGATATCGCGTACCTTGTAATAAGTGCTCGTACATGCTGGGAAAGATCACAACTCAGCATGAAATGACTGCTAGAATTGAAACCATAAATGAGGGCGGTACGGCAGGATGGATGACATGGATGGGTGACATGGAAGAAGAGGAAATGAATGGTGGTGATGGATGAAAAACAAAGAAAGTGGCTTCGTTAAAAAGGAAACCTTTATTATGGGCATGCAACATAGAATTTTAAACAGATGCTGCAAGAGAAAGGCCAAAGCCTTTTGCTGCAGGAAGATCAGTGGCTGCATCTAAAACAAACTGCTTCATAAATTCTTCTTTGGACGTTGGCTTATGTTACAACCTAAGACGGTGTCCATTAATCAGTAGCTTGAATCGGACAAGATCTATTGTAGCTAACTGATTGAACCATTATCAAACACATTTTCTATTTCATAAGGACCAAGCCATTTTGTGGTGAGTTTACCTTGATTTTTCTTGTACCTGGAGTCATAGAGCAGTGCCCAATCACCGACAGAGAATTGCTTAGTTCTAATATGGTGGTCATGCCATTTTTTTCTTTGTTGTTGGATAGCTTCAGTATGCTGCAAGTCAGCTTTCCTTATCTCATCCAATGCATTCAGCTGCAGAAGGTGTTCCTTTTGGGCTTCTGAAATATCAATGTTAAGCTCGAGAGTAGTCTTTAAGGTCTTATGCTCAAACTCTATTGGCAACATGGCAGTTTTTCCATAGAGTAACTCAAAAGGAGTGAACCCTGTAGTTGTTTTCCATGTTGTCCTATAGGCCCAGACTGCTTCAGGAAGGCGACTGCTCCAATCCTTCTTGTGTAATTGTATTGTCTTAGTAAGGATTGCCTCAATTTCTCTGTTGGTAACATCTGTCTGACCATTGGCTTGAGCATGATAGGGGCTAGAATTTCTATGCCTGATCTTGTAATCATTCATCAATGCAGTGATTAAGTTTGATGTAAGCTGAGCTCCTTAATCAATAACAAGTTCCCTTGGGACTCAAAACTGAGTAAAAATATGCTCATATAGGAACTCAACAACTTTATTGTCATAGGCATGTGTCATTGCTTTCACTTCCACCCACTTGGTTACATAATCAGTGCAAACCAAAATGTATAATTTCCCATTGGATGGAGGATCAATAGGCCCAACAAAATCCATGCCCCACTTGTCAAAGGGACTGACTACCACTTGAGGATACAGGGGCATTTCATCAGACCTTGTTGGTCTCCCCATGCGTTGACATCTGTCACATTTTTCGGTGTAGGCTGCAACATCTTTGTGTAGTGTGGGCCAATAGTATCATGTAGCAAGCACTTTCATAGATGTTCTCTTGGCTGCAAAGTGCCCACCACATGGCTCATCATGACAGGCATAAAAAATTTCATAGGTCTCATCTTCCCTAACACCTTCTCATAACGTGGTCAGGTCCTGTGTAAAATAAACAATCTGCAATCCATGAAAAGTTAAAACTTTTCTCTACCAACAATTGCCTTTCCTTTGGTGAGAAGTGGGATGAGATCTTGTTGGTTGCTAAATAATTTGCAATATCTGCATACCATGGAATTTGAGCAGCAATAGAAAACAGATGTTCATCGAGAAAGCTATCATCAATTACCTCAAGGGTGGCAGGTGTAGTTGTTTGAAGTCTTGACAAGAAATCAACCACCACATTAGCCCGACCTAGCTTATCAATAACTATGATATCAAATTCCTGCAACAATAGGAGCCATCTTGCTAATCTGCCAGATATGGTAGGCTTATTCATAAGGTACCTTATTGCTGTATGATCTGTATGGACAAATATTTGGTAACTAGTGATATAATGTTTAAACTTGTTGAGGGCATACACAACTGCTAGCAATTCTTTCTTTGTGACAGTATAGTTTAATTCAGGGCCTTGAAGGTTTTTGCTAATGAAATATATGGCATGCTCTATGGAATTCTCTTTATGTCCTAAAACTGCCCCTATGACATAATCAGAAGCATATGTGTGTATATGAAAGGGCAGATTCCACTTCGGTCCTTGAAGAATAGGTGCATGAGTAAGTAAATTCTTAAGCTGCAGGAAAGATTTGTCACAGGCTTCAGTCCAGTTAAATTCATAATCCTTAGTCAATAAGGCATATAATGGACTAGCTATTTTGCTAAAATCTTTGATAAATCTTCTATAATATTCAGCATGTCCTAGGAAGTTTCTAACATCCTTTTGTTTCATAGGTTTTTGCAAAGTTAGAATGACTTCTATTTTTGCAGGATCAACTTGAATTCCTGCTTGAGAGATATGATGGCCTAAAACAATTCCCTCTTGCATCATCATAAAGCACTTCTCACTATTCAAAGACAAATTTTGCTCCTTACATCTTTTCAACACTTTCTCCAAATTTTCTAATGCTTCTTCATAAGTAACTCCATAAGTGGTGAAGTCATCCATGTAGATCTCCATAGAATCATGAGAAATGTCAGCAAAAATATTGATCACTACCCTTTGAAATGTTGCAGGTGCATTACACAGGCCAAAAGGTAAGACAGAGTAGGCAAAAGTGCCCCATGGACTGGTAAAATTTGTTTTGTCTTGATCCTCAAGGGCAATTCTAATTTGATTATACCCACTATATTTATCCAAAAAGGAGAAAATACTTTTTACCGCATAAATGAGTCTAAAGCACTTGTCACAATGGCATATGATCATTTTTAGTTGTTGTGTCTAGCTTCCTTGTAGTCTACAAACTCTCCATTTTCCACCTTTTAGAACAATCACCAATGGAGATACCCATGATCTGCTCCTGAATGGGGTAGATAAAACCAGCATCAAGCAATTTTGGAGCTCTATTTTAACTATATCCCTGAGTGCTGGGTTTATCCTTCTTTGAAGCTGCCTAACAGGTGAATAGTCTTCATTAATGTAGATCCTATGAGTATAGAGTTGAGGATCTATTCCCTTCATATCCCCATAGTCCCATGCAAAAGCTTTGTGTTGATCTTGCAACATTATGACTAGGGCAGTTTGTTGAGATTGAGGCAGCTTATTATTGGTGTTCAGACAGTGGCCTGTAGACACTTCTACTTGCTTGGTAACATTATTCATGGAGGCTACTGATAAAGGTGGTGTTTGTATTTCATGTGGAAGAAAATTGTGATAAACCGCAAGAAATTCTAGTGGTAAGACTTCGTGGATTTAGTTGTTATGTGAAACACCGCGAACAGCCTATCCGGGAACAAATGGGCTACTCAGATTAGAGATGGACTGCAAAATGTGTAAAAGTAGGCCATCCTCACGCTGAAGCTGGGAAAATGGATTAGTTTGTAGCATCATTAGCTGAGCCAATAAATTGAATTCTTTAGTTTCCTCTCCTAAATTTGGCCAAATTGGTTGAGACAGTCCCATGGAGGCCAGGGATGTGGGTATAAAGTTGAATTTCTCTTGACTCCACCATCATAAATTATTACACCTAATGACATCCTATAAAAGAATTAGATGTGGCTAACCATGGTCTACCTAGGATGATAGAATATTCTCCCAAAGTTGCCTTAGTGGACAATATGGTGAAATTTGTTGGGTATTCCCAAGACTCAAGGATGACAATAACATCTTCTACCATTCCATCAGGTTTTACTGTGGAACTATCAGCAAGCTGCAGGATGGTAGGTGTAGACCTAATGTTTAGAATATTCAAATACTCCATTGTATTCTTGGTCATTACTTTGATGGCTACACCAAGGTCAATCAATTTTTTTTTTATTATTTGGCCATTAATATTTATTTGTACCACAAGACTCCCAGGGTCAGTATATTTTGGAATGACTACCTTCCCTAACATAATATCTGCCAACTGTCCTAGAACATGGATAGTTTGGGGATCCTTTTTCTTTCTTCCTGATTTCTTTAAACAAGCCTCCTTAATGGCTTTCACCTCCATAAATTCGTGATTATCTTTAAATTTGGCTTTGAAAGGAATTTGAATGTGTACATTCTTTAGCTGATCCAAAATATCAAAGGTGGCTCTTCCATGTACTTGATGTAGTAATTCCAATATCCGAGAAAGGTTTGGCCTCCTGATGCCATAGGGACAGTTCTTAGAGACGATTCACATGTATATGTTCAAGATCAAGAGGTTCGAGGTAAAGTCTAGAATCCTATAATTACGTTAATCGAGTAGAGAGAGTGGTTCTAGACCTAAGATGGATATCATTAATATTTAGGGCATAAGTTGGATACTAATTGGCTTCTGCAAAATACATAGGCTATTGTTGTTGTTGCTGCTTGTTATTAGGATTTGGCAACACTGAGCGGTGCATGCATTTGTTTTGTGGCTGCATTGCCGCAAGCTGCAGGCATGAGGGCTGGAAGGTTGTATTTGAAGCCGTGAGGGATCCGTGGATTGGTTCTAACACGTCGGTGAACCTCCACAGGATTCTCACGCCAATTACCTTGGGGTGGAGTCCATTGTCCTAGAAGGCGCTAACCTCCTGGAGGGAGATTTCAAGCATCAGGACCTTGGGAAGGGCGCAGTGTGGTTGAGAATTATTCCAAGGTGGTGATGGGCCATATGTAGGTTGTCATTGGTTATTGTAATTAGAATAAGGATTACCAAAAGTCAAAGGGTCTTGAGGCATACCTTTTGTCTTTGAGCCCATATGGTCGCTTTTTGTGCAATAAAGAATACTGTCATCATCACCCTCCACTACCTTAAAATTAGTAGGTAATTGCTTAGCCTCTAGGTTAGCCACCATCTTACATCTGCAGCCATGTTTCTTTTTTCTGCAATGTGGACAGAACTCAACCAAGATTGCTTCAACTTCCTCATGTTTCTTTCGAGCTTGCATAGTATCCAACTATGTAACCATGTTGTTCATGATATCCTGTTTGAAGTTAGACAACAATTTTGCGATCTCCATCCATGAAACTCCACTAGTAGAAGACTTTCCCACCGTGGGTTTCATGACCTGCACTTCTTATCAACTGTTCGAGTAGTTAAGTATATATTTCTTGATACTATCCCAAAGAAACTTGGGTTATATCTCTCCTCCCATTAGATTCAAGGCATCTATACAGTGTGTCACTAATTCCTCTTAGAAAGTAGTTTCTGAGATTCTTCATTGAGAGTATGGTCTGAATTCTTTCTCAGGGAAAACAAGAATCTTGAGATATAGTCTTCAGGCTTTCATCCTCCTTTTGTTGAATTCTGAATATATCATCACCCTTACTACCACTCTTACAATATTCCTTGTATTTCTCAAGAATTTTTTTTTGCATAGTTGCCCAACTATCAACAACACCCCTTCCCAAACTCATAAACCATCTAAGAGATCCCTCCTTCAAAGTAGCAGGAAACAACTTCAACATGTGAGCATCTGAAGTGTAATCATAGTCTGCGATAAAGGATATCAAACTCAAACAAGAAAGTGTCTGGGTCCTCTGTAACTAGTCCATAGAACTTGGGAAGTAATGAAGAAGGAATATTTTTAAGGTTATCATTATCTTGTTGAGCAATGATGGGGAATTCAAAAGCAAGGAGGTTGATTAGGTGGATTACGTGCCATATTTGCTTGATGGAGTATCAAAGCAAATGGATTGATATTCCTTCTCCTCAAATAGATTATAAGTTGGTTCAGAATTGTTATCAATGAATGGAAGGTTAGGGAGGAATCTTCCCAAGCGTCTCTTCTTCTATGCATGCAATAGAATTAACCGTAAATTGAAGGAATTTGAAAATGCTTGAATAAACACACTAAACTACTGCTAACAATGACTATGACAGGTTCTTAGCTTGACACCATCCCCGACAATGGCACCAAAAATGGTCGATTCCACAAAAGGATAGAAAAGTCATGGCAAATCCTAACTTGGGAATTGGACATTCCAACAGGTGACTAATATCTTCTTATGGTCATTCATTTACATTGTCAAACTAGGGATCATATACTTGAAATGGAGTGGCACTGTATGTGCACTAAGAACTAGTTTTAGTCACAATTTACCAGAAATAAATGCTTGGAAGGAATTCTACTTATGTTGTAGGAATGTAATGTAAATTCTTCTTAACTTAAGCATAACTTAATCAAAGCAGAAATCATGGCAACTATTACTAAGAAAAAAACTATGAACTGACCTTATGCTGCAGGATCAAACACAGGGATGGATTCCCGATGCTGCAGGAACAATATAAGACTGAGTTTGCACTAAAACCTTCGAGAATGGAATCTAACTTATAATCAACAGAAGATAAATAACTAACTACAGATACTTACTAAGTGGGCCCCCTTAGCAAGCATCAACTAGTTTATGCAAGAATTGAACTCAAAACTTCATTAGTTTTTATTCATAAACATGGAATCATATACATTGATTGTTCTTCTTGTAAGAAAACTAACACAAAACACTGTTTCTCATTATAATACTAACTTTAACACACTTTGTTGCTCACTCACGCAGGAGGAACACTTATTTATATTAGAAAAGCGACTAACTACCTAACTCTAATAGAGAAAGATGTGGACATAAATGCATCCTGAAACCGAGGAACATAATTCTCATAAATGAAGGCATATTTGTTCAACACGATTAAGAGAGAATTTAGTATTCCACTCTTCCTAGATTAATGATCATTTAGATTTCCTCCCAATGACCCGGTCAGAGAGTCTTTGCTAGAACAACTTCCTCAATGTCGTGCTGGAAATGGACTTTACTGCAGGGCTGAGATCTGCTGCACTTTGACTCGTTCATGCTTCCTTCAACAACCTGTGATGCACATGGCAACAAAAGCGAAAGAAAGCACGTGTGGAAAATAACACGATACACATTCATTAATCACATATTAAATCTATTTCATTATCCAAAAAACATCATTCATTCGGGAGGTCAAACAAGGCAATTAATACAGACACATAGAGATGTTAAGCTGTAGGAATATAGGAATATGTTACTATAGGATACTACCCGATTTTAGATAAAAATCCTTTAATCAAAGAGTTAAAACAACCATCAACAATAAGAGTAAGGGTATTAAAAATACATCATAATATTCAAATTATGAGCATATTTCGAGCTCATCAAACGCCACCACAGAAAGTGCGAGAAATATCAGAAGTAGTGGATTGGCTAAGGTTGTCAGATTCCCACCAACCCTCATTGCTCCTGAGTTTGTAATGGCCTGTAGGGAGGCGTATCAGCCAAAATATAGAACAATAATAGATGGAGATGGGAATTTTTTAGTTGACTTGTCTTCCAAGTCAATAGGAAAGACCTTCCATATCCCTACCTTCAGGGAGATAGAGGAGGCAACCAAAGAAGATGGCAAGGAGATGTGGGATGAAGACCCCTTCAAGTGCAAAAGACTTATCAATCAATACTAATTGAAAGAGAAGAGGGGCAGCGCAGCAAAAGTACCCCAGGAGATCTTCCGAAGTGATTTTTATGAGGATTACCATGACTTGGTGACCCTATTAAGCAAAGTAATGGGCCTTTTGACTGCGGCCTGCTTCTAGGAGTGGATGTTATATTTCGTTGAAGAGATCCTCAGAGGCAAAGCCAAGTTTTATTGGGTAGGAATAATCAGTAATTGCCTGCACAAACAATTTGTGGTTGTAAAGAAGACCTTGTGCTTCTACATGACCTCATACCTTGTATATTTGTTGGCTGACAAGACACAATATAGGGGCTTGTTTAGGGTTCCAAATACAAATCCAGGTAGGGAATTAAAGGTCTATGACATGTACCCCCAGCTCCAATTCAGGAATTTCAAGAGGGCTTATTGCAGAGTCAATGATGCTTTCATAGGTCATATTATTAGATTGCTTGAGGGTGACTTTGAAAGAAGAGTCTCCCATAGTGTTAATGCCTTCCTTCAACAGTTCGCCTTCTTGTTCATAAAATTTCCAAAGTTTACCTATATTCGTGCGGAAGGTTTCTCAGAGAAACCATATAAGCTACCCCGATACCCAAATGACTGAATAATATTATTGGAACTCTCTTGGCAGCTACAACATGCACACACCCTCTTGAATAGAAAACGTAAGGCATGGATTCCTTATCCCCTCTCCTTCGGCCAAAGGATGTATGAACTCCACACATCTCAATGTGCAGACAATTCAAATAAAGAACTTGTGGAGTGTCACGTGAGGTTCCACACTACTCGGTTGCGAATGGACCCCTATGGTAAACTAAAGAAGATGGTTGTGGCTGAATACGTTCATGGGTATAATGTTGAGGACTTTTGGGCCAACTGCAAGGATGACAAAGAAGTGCAAATGAGGCACTACATGCGCATGATGAAGTATTTTGTGAAGAAGATCAACTTGTTCCCTATGTCGGATCAAGTGGTGGAGGATGAGAATATAGTGATGGATCCTCAGTATAATGCAGTTGCCAATCTCTTGTTGCCGCTGATTGGTTGGAATGAGCAAGAGGTTGACGACCTTAACATTCTAAAAAAAGCCCATTGAGGCTAGAACCAAGGAATGGATTGATGGGCAGATTGCCCAATTGAAGCAACAAGGAATCGCCTTGACCTATGGAGAGCTTGAAGATGAATCAACAAGTGAAACTAACAATGGGACATTTGCTGCCCCATGTAGAGAAACTTCAAAATCTCCTCCAGCCACCAGGTCAAGGAAGAGGAAAGAAATGGTTGAAAGTCAGCCCAAGCCTAAGGTGTATGCTAAAAAAACAAAAGAGGGTGAATCCTCCAAGAAACCAAAGACATCAGGCATGCCCACCATCTAAGAGGACCCTCTCCATGAAGGAGAGAAGATAGAGGTTGAGAAACCAAAGTCTCCACCTACTGCCTCCATTCTCATGACCACTACTGCCTCACTGCCTACCTCTTAGGAAGTAATTGCTACTTCTCCGCCTGCAGTGGATATCTCTGTCCACCTTGCTTCCACCCCGCCCACTATGCAGGTGATGGTAATAGACTCTTCTTTTTCCACCACTTCTCCTCTCTCCTCTTCCTCCATGTCTTTGACAACATCTCTTCCACTGGCTACAACGACAATGCCGATGCCCGCTCTCTCAGTCCTGGAGGCCTTCTCCCGCCTCATGCAAAATTTTCCTGTGGATCTATTTGGGGTGCTAATGAACCCAGCCATACAAGCTACCTTGGCACAAATTGTTGCCAGTCTTCCTATCCATACTCCTCCAACTGAACCACCAAAGATGAAAGCTACCATGGAAATATCAAAAGAGTTGGTTTGGAAAGAAAGGGAAGCTACAAAAGAGATGGAAGAGGAAGCAGATGATTACCATGAGCACCCCGAATACTAGCATTTGACAATTGATAAGGTGGTGCGTGAGGGAGAAGAAACACAATCATCTAAGGAAGACACTGAGGAGCTTGGTGCCAAATATATTGTAGAAATTTTTGACCTAGATCTCGAAGAGGAGTTGGCTCGAAAACTTAAGGATGTTGGAGAGGAAGTAGAGAGGCAACCTTCTGATGAGGAGAAGAACGTTGAAGAGGAAATGGAGGAAGAAACTGAACCTCCAACTGGGGAGCATGACAAAAGCCCCAAACATGATGAAGAAATTCCTCTTTTTGAAGAGAAGCAGGAGAAAGAAAATGAAGAGTGAGAAGAGAGCCTTGAGCATGATGGAGTGTTGCCTCAATGTGAAGAAGAAGAAAAGAAAGAAGAAGATAAACCTGAAAAAGAATCTGAAGCCCATAAGAGCCTAGAAATGGACATCCTAAAGAACACAGGAATGGGCATGATAAAGAAGAAGAAGAGAAATCCACTGAAGGGGAGGACAACCCCAAGGAACATGCAGTGGGAGAAGAAACAAAATCATCTCGAGGAAGATGATGAGGAGCCCGTGCCAAATATATTGTAGAAAATTTTGACCGTGACCTCGAGAGGAGTTGGTCGACAACTTAAGGATGTTGGAGAGGAAGTAGAGAGGCAACCTTCATGAGGAGAAGAACGTTGAAGAGGAAATGGAGGAAGAAATTGAACCTCCAACTGGGGAGCATGACAAAAGCCCCAAACATGATGAAGAAATTCCTCTTTTTGAAGAGAAGCAGGAGAAAGAAAATGAAGAGTGAGAAGAGAGCCTTGAGCATGATGGAGTGTTGCCTCAATGTGAAGAAGAAGAAAAGAAAGAAGAAGATAAACCTGAAAAAGAATCTGAAGCCCATAAGAGCCTAGAAATGGACATCCTAAAGAACACAGGAATGGGCATGATAAAGAAGAAGAAGAGAAATCCACTGAAGGGGAGGACAACCCCAAGGAACATGTAGCCATTGAGTCCCCATGAAAAAGAAACCGTGTTCATCTAGGATTCTAATGAAGAAGAAGGAGAAAAGACAGAGCAAGAGACTTTGGGCAACAAGGAAGTTGAGATCCAACACAACCTCGAAGAAGAAGGTGATCATGAATCACCAAAAGGAGAACCTCATATGCCTAAGTGGCTAGAGAAACAACTAGAAGAGAAATCCCCAACCTCAAAGGATCCAATGGAAAGGCTAAAGGCCATCTTGGGTCGAGCCCAAATAAGCACAAAGAAAGAGAACAAGCCAAAGGTCAGATCTCAGCTGACAATGGATGCATCCAAATCTAGGATTGTGCAAATAGCTACTCTAGTTGTGGGAGAAGAAGTAAGCTATAATGTCTCTACCCTCAATTTGGGAACTGCAACAAGGGAGCAAAAGATTGATCATCTATAGGGGTTTGTTGCCACTGTCGTGCATCAAATGAATAAAGATAAGATCTTTAAGGAGGAACTAAAGGCACAAGTGGCTGACCTAATGGTGTATATTCAATAATGGTCATTAGGTGAAGAGCTCCCTACCACATCCTTGACGCTGCCTCTATTGTTGTCCAAGGACCACATTGATCAGCTAGAGAAGAGAAAGAACTTGATGAAGGCCACAAAGGATTGGTTCTGACAAGTCCTTTCTGACAAGTCCTCTACAATGGAAACATGGGCATAAGTTGTTTGATCAGGACAGCCAACAAATTCCTAGAGTTGTAGAGAGTCCTTGAGGGAATAAGGAAGTTTTGCACTAACTTCCTTGAGTTATACAGGATCACGTACCCCAAACTTGAGGCTATCCTCAAGGTACTTGATGGATCCTGGGAAAAGGAGTTTTCTCTGGAAAAAAGGAGATCATTGGCTTGTAGAGACATAGAAATTGAGCCTTGACCATAGGAAGGAGGTGTTAGAATAAGTGCTCCATGAGGTGGAGCTAGAAATTGATTGGATCAAGGAAGTCTGGGCTTCCTGCGAAGAATACCTTAGGCTGATGACATACTTTGATGTGCCCTACACGTCGTCAAGTTAGATCTAAAAAAGATAAAACCTTACTTTCTTAAGAAAATGGAGAACGAGACCGCAGATACACTAACACCATATTTCATGGGTTTTGCTACTTGAGCCTTTGCTCAATCCGAGCATGTGATTAAGAATGCACATAAATATGATAGGGACTGGGATGACCTCACAAATAAATCCAGAAAATTTAACTTCTAGGTGATCCAATCAGATATATTGGAGTGGGATAAGCTTCGGGGATTAATCAACAAGTTTGTGGAGTACGCCACCTTGAAAAGAAATTAAGGAATTCCTATGATTGATGATGAATTCCTTACAATGTAGCTACAACAAAAGGAAATCAACAAAAGACGAAAGAGCTACAGTGCTTCCACAAGAAGACAAAATAGGGAAAATGATAAAGATGTAATTTTAAATTGTAATATATTTGGGGGTAGGTGAAACCCTAGTTTGTAGTGAATCTTGGCCACACAATGCAAATCAATCTTGGCCATTCATTCTACTTTTTGGATACTATAAGTAGGGGGTCTCCTCTCATTTTCAAGGAGAGTTGAGTTGTTGTAAAGGCATGCTGCTAAAATTTTAATAGAAGTTCATTCACTTTTGGTGAATTCTTGAGTTTTAGTTGCATCTTACATGGTTCTCCCATAGTTAGTTAATTTGAGTAGATTTACTTTGTTGTTTGGTATGTTTTAGCTTACTTTAGTATATTATTCAATGTTGTTCACTGATTTTGAAGAATTTTGTTGTGTGTTGGCAACCTTCTTTGTCCATACTTTTTGTTCATTATTAATGATAAATAGTTGTGTAAAGTTAGTTTGGGCATAAATAAGAAGCTGCACTAAATTTCTATCTTTTATTCATGCTTATGGTTAATGAATGGTTGAATATTTGCAGTCCTTAGAAGCTTGCACAAATTTCATGACACTGTGAGGTAATCTACTTAAGTGAAATTATGTTTTAGGAAGGCTATCTGCAGTAGGGTCCTGCATGATTACTGTTCACTACTAGTTTCAGATCTAGGAACCTCCTTTCTTCCTTGCCCTTTTTCCTTTTTTTTAATAAATAATCATTGTATTGTAAAGCCAAATCTCAAGTTGAAATAGGAGTTTAAGATAGATGTTTGAACCTGTAGCAATTACACACTAACTTCCCCATCACAAGAACTCCATTTTAAGATCCAGCTTAACTCCGTAAGTCTGCCTTGTGATTACTAGAAAAATCACATTAAACTAACTGAGAAATTCCATGCAAGTCATAACCTAACACCTAAGAGACCTTGGGCTGATTTTAAATAACTTATTGTTGGAGATTGCCTTTCAAGAGAGGTAGTACACCTATGCACTGCCTGTGTTGAGAAAGTGCTAAAACACCCATCAATAGGCCTTCACACTCATTCCAAGCCTAAACGAGCACTTGGGCCATGAGTGAGGCTACATTATATGAACTAATGTGAGAAACTACCCAATCCCCCCCCCCAATTAATTATTAGGTTATCACTGATTAAAGAAACTCTCAATGAGTTACCTGTAGGCCACTTTGTGCATGGGCCCCCATTGAAAGCCACTCCCCCTACTAGCAACAAAAGACTCACAGTCACCAACTGGGTAATCCAACTTGCACCTACTAGAAAAGCATATAAAGTCACATGAAACGAGGCATGCACCACCTCACACAAGATTTCCATAATAAAACAATTTCCACAGTGCAAGGCTCAAACTCACATAAAAAATAAATCCAAGTATAAAGATAAACCATTATCAAAATAACGAAATCATGAAACCACCCACATTCAGGTGATACAACATAAAACTCATGTAAACACTCCAGGCTTGATATGGGTTACCCAATGCAGATTTTCCTAGGTTTCCAACCCCCATCCCGGGTTACCCAGGCAGCCTCACTAGATCCCTGGCCCTCATACCAATTCTTGCAAGTAAAAAAAAAACCATACTCCCCTCTAACCTCTGGAAGACTAACAACTCATTAACACAATGATTCCCCAATCGAAGTGGCAACAACAACAAGATGTCATCATCAAAATCAATCCTCAAAATCAAAGGTGAAAACATCCAATAGGGCATCCGTGGGAGACCTCACTTTTCTCCTCATAGGATACCCAACCACAAATTTCCCAACAAACTTACAATTTGACAATAAACAACTTAAACAAAATCAACCATCATGACAACAATGACCATCACTCAAGCCACAACTCAATTCAAGAATCAACCCAATAAATCAGTATGAACAATCAATCAAAAACTAACATAATCAACTCAGTACAAAATCAACTACAAAAGTCAAAATATTCTCAATAACCATTCGGCACAAATGGGCTCCCACCTTAAACCATAAACGAAAACAACTCAAACTCTAAACCAACCACAATAAACAAACTCATCTTTAACTCCAAAATTGCATGCATAATTCACCACAAGGAAACACTTAGTCCACTACTAAATCATTAAAAATTCAATGTTTGTTCACGAACTAGCAATAAGCTATAAAGAGAAATATAATCACAATAGATATAAATAGTCTTAATTCAACCTACTAACCTCTAAACATGATCACTCATTTTGTTATCCTATAATTAAGTATAAATCACTTTATATTGTACTCATATGATTCAAGCTTACAAAACTACAAAATAATATCAATAGAGCTTATTATATCTTGCAATACTTATACCATAGTCTATTATGATAGCTAATCTAATTTGTAACTCCACTATTAAGAATACAACAAACTCAACATTTCAATATTCTTGTCAAACATTTATATTTTCCTCTATTCAATTAACTAACATAATCAATAAGCATTTCCAAACTCAAAAATAACCCTATTTACTTTATTAACTTCTAAATATTGAAAAAAAAAACAATCACCTAGAAATAATTTAATCAATTTCTTTTCCTTTTAATACAATCTTCTTAAAAATTTCTTCTATAATCTTCAACCCTAATATTTGAAATTAATTATCCTACTTTAATCCCCATATTCCAACTATTTAATTCACCAAGCAAGCTTACTTGCCAACTACAAAAACATTACAAAAATAATTAACATAAACGGGTAATCTAAATCTTTTAAAATTAGTCTGACTTATTTACCCTCAATTACCTATCTATCAATTCACTTAATTAATACACAAATCAAATATTTAGGGTCCATTTACTAATCTTTTACCTTTTTTTTCATTTTAAGCATTCTTCTACTATTAATCGTTTTCAAAATGCAATCATAATAAATGATTATATATATAAACTTGCATGTACAAACATATAAATATTTCTTATCGAATATCATAACCAAGATAATTAAATCAAACTCAGAAGTGAAGTTATATTTATTGACTGTAAAACATAAAATCAAAATTGAAATACACAAAAGACTATATACTTACTATGTGAATGGGGTTTACTAAGGGGTTAGTGTTTCTAACAAGAAATCCATACATACCAAAATCTGACATGAGCTATAAACAACGAACTAAGGTATCTATACTGGTTGTGACAAACAAACTTCATTCTCACAAACTTCTAAGAAAAAAAAAACAGCTTTAAAACTACTTTTTACCTTTTTTTTCCCGAAGGGAAAAGGCCATAAGTTGTAACCTTCATTTAAATGGATATTATGGCCTAAGTATCATAATGACTAAATAGAACTTTCTACCATAGGGTCAATGTTGATGAAGTGGACCCAACGTAAGGTATGGCTTTGAAGAATCATTAACAAAGGCACATATTCAAGTCATGCGAAAAACATAAGAGTCTAAATGCCTTATATAATTACAAAGGTGTCACATTTAAGATCTATTAAAATCAATGCACAAAAGATGAGGCATGAGAAACACAATGCCAAATTTTGGGGCTTTAAATCGATTAATAGTCAGGCACAAAAGCAACACATTGATTTAAAGTCTAATGACGGATATAAGTCGAAGTCTATAGCCTTTCCAAGCATCGTCTCTGATGTGTGATCCAAGATGGGAGTTTTGGGACAAAAGGTCAAGTTTAAAATAAAAGCATCAAATTAAACTCATAGTCCAAGAACACAATTGAGAGGAGGAATAAAGAATTTGATATAGCCAATCGAATGCAACTCTCCCATAAACAAAACAAAAGCATTGATCATAACCTAATCTGCAAAGTTCGTCGACAGGCATAGAAGACAAAGGAAATCAAATAAAATAAAGAAAACATGCCATGGATACAGTTGGTGATGCTAATTCAAATGGTTGCATATCAAAATCTAGTGGCGAACAAGCTACAGTTAAATCAAAACAAAATATGGCTGCCACAACCATAAAGCACAGTATGCAAATTTGCAACAAAAAGGACAACTATCCCGAAACGGAGATACAGAGGATTGCACCAATATGCAAGGAATATCGATTTAAGAAATACAAAGGTGATAAGCAAGCACAACAGACTTAATTCATCCTATAACACCGTACCAAAACCCAAATGGCGAAAAGATATAGAGAAAGGCACACCACAAAATGTAATGAATTTTTACCACAGTTATGAACCTCAAATTCTCAATTGCATAAACTCGAATGCCAAGAAACAAGACTAAAATTATTACATACAACTATAATATCATAGACCAAGCATATCTAAATTACTAGAGGGAGAAGAGATTCAAACACGATAATAGAGTACAAACTTAGCATTTGAACGGATAAATGAAACGATGAGCGATGAAGAAGCCAACCTGAAAACGATGTTGGCTATGGTGAGAATCCCAGTGCTGAGGTCAGGCTCCTACATCAGCGACAACGACTTCTCTGAAACCCCCACAACTTCTATTTTGAAAACCATTAACAGCCTACAACCTTTCTACGAAGGATTTTTCTTCCAACCAAGTTCCTGTTCCAAAATAATAATAAAAATGTACTTCTCCAAAAAGATCATTATTAAAATAAGAAGGTGGTTCAATTTTTTTGACACAAAAATCAAGTGAAAATCTCCAATAAGACAACAAATTCATTTTTAACAACCAGTTCAAGATTGTGCATGACCTCACATGCAAGATCCTTCTATCTTTTATATTGTTTTTAGTATTTATCATTCATAACATTCTATTAAAATTTATTTTAATTTAAATCATATTATTTTCTCATTGTTTAATTAAATCTTAATAATAATAATAATTATCTTTACATTTTAATTATAAAATACATTATCGCATAGCAATTTACTTTAATAAATTAATTATTAAAGTATCCATTTTCAAACTTGATTTATTTAATTCAAAATTTAAATCAACAACCTTATTCAAACAACTCAAAATAAAATTAATCATACCTCAAGCAAAAGCCAAACATGGAGGGGCACTACATCCTCCCCCCCAAGCTTCGACTGACTCTTGGGAGTCACAAGGTGAATTGAAACGCACACAATCATAAGCACAACAATATAATGAACTAACAACTATATCAACAATTAAAATTACATTAATTAGACAATTAAAATTAAATGACTCAAAACAGGATGATACCAAAAACGGAAACGGGGTTGTAAACGGACCACATCGTCAAACACAATGACGGGGTGACGGACAAGGATGGGGAACTTTCTTGTCAACTTTATTTTTCCACATTATATCCATTGGGTTTTATAAGGCACACTCAAACCTGACAGTGCAGGTGGAGATGATGCTTGGCACCTGCAACTTGCATCAAACAAGATGTCGTGCATATATATATAAATCAAACAACAAACACACCGTGAGAGGAAGTCACAGTGTAGCAGGGTACTCACGAGCAAGTGATGCTACACCGTCCCTCTCACGAAGACCACAAACAGTAACCACATCAACCAAAACAACCCTAATAACCGATTCAACTTGTAAACAATCTACTACTGAGCAATCAGAATAATAATCACATAATGATCATAACTAGGAACCTATATCCTGTGCCATTTCAAAAATGGATCACTGTTTGACATCTAAATATCCCAATTACTTTACCTTCATCATCGAGTTCTGAAGCTGACTACCTAGAAATCACCGACTAAGGTGGAAACATAACACATTAGTACTAGCCATTCAAGCTGATTCTTTACCCTTGAAATGCTACATTTCCATAAGAACACAATATAATTAACCACACAAAGCACAATTTTTTGTTAAATATCCCTTACATGCAATAAATTCCACTTTATTCATTATCCGACCCTAAATGTCACAACATAAGCAGCAAAAGACCACAATTTTACACCTTTTCAAAATCAATAAAACACAATCTATCACTCCATAAGAAAAAACCTCCAAGTTCAACACACACTTTTCACATTCACACACAATTCACATCACTGGGAAGTGCACCACAAGACAACACATGGGTCCATAATGCATCCCTGATAAGAAGAATATCGGTGCATTGCACACTACACCGAGGGTCCTATCATTTCCACTAGTTTTCTACACCATTGGACCAACACCACCTATGGAACAAACTTGGATTGCTAAGCGAGGATGACACAAAGGAAAGACACACCCTCGAGAGTTTGAGCAACTAGGTCAATGTAATGGGCTCATAGTTCCTAGTGTATGAACCTAGGATCTGATACCAAGTTGTAACGCCCTGCCACGCAAACCCCAAAGGATAACTAAGAACTAACAATGATAACACAAAATTTTATTTTAAAAGTAAAACTAACATGAGATGTAAGTAACGCTCAATACTAGTAATGAAACCACACATATAACAACTAACTAGTCCCTTGGGGTTACATGACTGCATTATATTTCGAACATCTCTATCATCATCCCAAATCCATAACAAAGATGAACTACTCACAAGAGCACGTTTTAATATCATCCTATAGAATGAACAAACAATATCTATTACATAAACATCCTACACACTTATGAATTTAATTATAAATATTTCCATAGATACAACACCATTAAAGAATCGCATATCGTGAAACAATAAACACATATTAATACAAGGATTATCATAAAGATAAGCATCCATCAATGATCATAAGATAATGCCAAAGATTACAATCATTACATTTATGATATGAAGATACATCATTTAAGGATTACATCAATACAATAGCACTTCCCAACATGAACGGGAATAGTTCAACAACATGGAATAATACAATTGAAATGAATGAGTACAAAGCATCAAGACTAATCCAACTCTTGTACATCTCGAAGTCACTACAAATGGTACCACTCTACACAACTTGATCTTCACCCAATGGGGTGATTAGCACGTTCCACCCAACCATGTGGACTCTGAGGCCCACCCCCTGTGATAGGAGATGACAAGAAAGACCCCCAGCTAAATAGTCAAGTGAACAATGGCAACAAGACTCCACGACAAGAGTAACAACAAACACAAGAAATATTTGCTTCCAAAGGTATAATAACAACAAGAGGGGAACAACAAACATACAAGGTTGCTAAAGGGTGGAGTGTCACCACATAAGCTCAACATGGGTTACCCAATGCAGATCTTCATAAGTTACCAACCCCCTACCTGGTTAAACCTTGGCAACCTTAACCGATCCCCAACCCCCATTCTCACTCATGCGGGCTCAACATACCTTTCAAGAGGACAAGGTAGTTGACCTTTGTCATTCCACCCCTTCCCACTCATCCCAAGCCTAAACAAGCACTTGGGCCATGAGTGAGGCTACATTATCTAAATTAATGTGAGAAACTACCCAAATCACCCCCTAATTAATTATTAGGTTATCACCGATTAAAGAAACTCTCAACGAGTTACCCATATGCCACTTTGTGCATCGACCTCCATTGAAAGCCACTCCCCCTACTAGCAACAAAAGACTCACAGTCACCAACTGGGTAAGCCAACTTACACTTACTAGCAAAGCCATATAAAGTCACATGAAACAAGGTATGCACCACCTCACACAAGATCTCTATAATAAAACAATTTCCATAGTGCAAGGCTCAAAACCACATAAACACAATCTAAGTATAAAGATCATCCATTATCAAAATAACAAAATCATGAAACCACCCACATTTAGGTGATACAACATAAAACTCATGTAAACACTCCAGGCTTGATATGGGTTACCCAATGCGGATCTTCCTAGGTTGCCAACCCCCATCCCGGGTTACCCAAGTAGCCTCACCAAATCTCCAGCCTCCATACCAACTCTTGCAAGCAAAAAAAACCATACTCCCATCTAACCTCTAGAAGACTAACAACTCATTAACACAATGATTCCCCAATCAAAGTGGCAACAACAACACGATCTCACCATCAAAATAAATCCTCAAAATCAAAGGTGAAAACATCCAACAGGGCATCCATGGGAGACCTCAATTTTCTCCTCATAGGATACCCAACCACAAATTGCCCAACAAACTTACAATTTGACAATAAACAACTTAAACAAAATCAACCATCACGACAACAATGACCATCACCCAAAACACAACTCAATTCAAGAATCAACCCAATAAATCAACATAAACAACCAATCAAAAACTAACATAATCAACTCAGTACAAAATCAACCACAAAAGTCAAAATCTTCTCAATAATCATTCAACACAAATGGGCTCCCACCTTAAACCATAACCAAAAACAACTCAAACTCTAAACCAACCACAATAAACAAACTTATCTTAAACTCTAAAATTGCATGCATAATTCACCACAAGGAAACACTTAGTCCACTACTAAATCATTATAAAGTCAATGTTTGTTCACTAACTAGCAGTAATTCATAAAGAGAATATAATCACAATAGATATAAATAGTCTTAATTCAACCTACTATCCTCTAAACACGATCACTCATTTTGTTATCCTATAATTAAGTATAAATCACTTTACATTCTACTCATATAATTCAAGCTTACAAAACTACAAAATAAAATCAATAGAGCTTATTATATCCTGCAATACTTATACCATAGTCTATTATGACAGCTAATCTAATTTACAACTCCACTATTAAGAATACAATGAACTCAACATTTCAATATTCTTGTCAAACATTTGTTTTTTCCTCTATTCAATTAACTAACATAATCAATAAGCATTTCCAAACTCAAATATAACCCTATTTACTTTATTAACTTCTAAATATTGAAAAAAAAAAATCACCTAAAAATAATTTAATCAATCTCTTTTCCTTTTAATACAATCTTCTTAAACATTTCTTCTATAATCTTCAACCCTAATATTTGAAATTAATTATACTACTTTAATCCCCATATTCCAAATATTTAATTCACCAAGCAAGCTTACTTGTCAACTACAAAAACATTATAAAAATAATTAACATAAACGGGTAGTTTAAATCTTTTAAAATTAGTCTGACTTATTTACCCTCAATTACCTATCTATCAATTCAATTAATTAATACACAAATCAAATATTTAGGGTCCATTTACTAATCTTTTACCTTTTTTTTTCATTTTAAGCATTCTTCTACCATTAATCATTTTCAAAATGCAATCGTAATAAATTATTATATATGTATAAACTTGCATGTACAAATATATAAATATTTCTTATTGAATATCATAACCAAGATAATTAAATCGGACTCAAAAGTGAAGTTATATTTATTGACTGCAAAACATAAAATCAAAATTGAAATACACCAAAGACTATATACTTACTATGCGAATGGGGTTTACTAAGGGGTTAATGTTTCTAACAAGAAATCCATACGTACCAAAATCTAACATGAGCTATAAACAACGAACTAAGGTATATATACTGGCTGCGACAAACAAACTCCATTCTAAAAAACTTCTAAGAAAAAAAACAACAGCTTTAAAAGTACGTTTTACCTTTGTTTTTTTTCTCGAAGGGAAAAGCCCATAAGTCGTAACCTTCTTTTAAATGGATATTATGGCCTAAGTATGATCATGACTAAATAGTACTTGCTACCATAGGGTCAGCATTGATGAAGTGGACCCAATGTAAGGTATGGCTTTGAATAATAATTAACAAAGGCAGATAGTCAAGTCATGCGAAAAACATAAGAGTCTAAATGCCTTATATAATTAAAGAGGTGTCATATTTAAGATCTGTTAAAATCAATGCACAAAAAATGAGGCATGAGAAACGCAATGCCAAAGTTTGGGGCTTTAAACCAATTAATAGTCAGGCACAAAAGCAACACATAGATTTAAAGTCCAATGACAGATATAAGTCGAAGCCTGTAGCCTTTCCAAGCATCGTCTCTGATGTGTGATCCAAGATGGGAGTTTTGGAATAGAAGGTCAAGTTTAAAATAAAAGCATCAAATTAAACTCGTAGTCCAAGAACATAGCCGAGAGTAGGAATAAATAATTTGATATAGCCAATCAAATGCAACTCGCCCATAAACAAAACAAAAGCATCGATCATAACCTAATTTGTAAAGTCTGTCGACAAACATAGAAGAAAAAGAAAATTGAATCAAATAAAGAAAACACGCCATGGATACAGTTGGTGATGCTAAATCAAATGGTTGCATATCAAAATCTAGTGGCAAACAAGCTATAGTTAAATCAAAACAAAATTTGGCTACCACAAACATAACGCACAGTACGCAAATTTGTAGCAAAAAGGACAACTATCCCAAAACAAAGATACAAAGGATTGCACCAATATGCAAGGAATGTCGATTTAAGAAATACAAAGGTGATAAGAATGCACAACGGACTTAAGTCATCCTAGAACACCATACCAAAACCCAAATGGAAAAAAAATATAGAGAAAGGTTCACCAAAGAATTTAATGGATCTATACCACAGCCTTACAAACCTCAAATTCTCAATTGCATAAACTCAAATGCCAAGAAGCAAGACTAAAATCATTACATATAGCTATAATATCATAGACCAAGCATATCTAAATTACCAGAGGGAGAAGCGATTGAAACATTATAATAGAGTACAAACTCAGCATTTGAACGGATAAACGAAATGATGAGCAATGAAGAAGCCAACCTGAAAACGATGTTGGCTAAGGTGAGAAGGATTTTTCTGAAACCCCCATAACTTCTATTTTGAAAACCATTAACAACCTACAACCTTTCTACAGAAGGATTTTTCTTCCAACCAAGTTCTCGTTCCAAACTAAATAAAAAATAAAAAATGTACAACTTCTCCAAAAAGATCATTATTAAAACAAGAAGGTGGTTTGATTTTTCTGGCACAAAAATCAAGTGAAAATCTCCAATAAGACAACAAATTCCTTTTCAACAACTAGTTCAAGACTGTGCATGATCTCGCATGCAAGATCCTTCTATCTTTTATATTTCTTTTACTATTTATCACTCATAGCATTCTATTAAAATTTATTTTATTTTAAATCATATTATTTTCTCATTGTTTAATTAAATCTTAATAATAATAATAATAATAATCTTTACATTTTAATTATAAAATTGCATTATCGCATAGCAATTTACTTTAATAAATTATTATTAAAGTATCCATTTTCAAAATTGATTTATTTAATTAAAAATTTAAATCAACAACCTTATTCAAACAAGTCAAAATAAAATTAATCATACCTCAAGCAAAATCCAAATACGGAGGGGCACTACATGACTCAAATCGAGTAAACAATCAAA
The DNA here is from genome assembly GCA_007258455.2 of Sequoia sempervirens. Taxonomy (NCBI): domain Eukaryota; kingdom Viridiplantae; phylum Streptophyta; class Pinopsida; order Cupressales; family Cupressaceae; genus Sequoia; species Sequoia sempervirens. The sequence continues at coordinate 121,658 of VDFB02294170.1, forward strand.
GACAATCATCGTAACCTTCCTATCAACCCAAAAATCTATCAACATGGTTTATCACATATGACACTGACTCAACAAGGTTATCCTACCTAGTGCAGTACGTGTGCACATCTACTCATATGGTCATGACAATGGTTTCCATATTACCAACTTCCTCTCTTGGGTGATACTCTCCCTCTCATCACTGGAGGGTTTGAATCTTTCCTGCATCCAACTTAGTGCAACATAAGTGAAGTTAGTTGATAACAAGAAAATTTTATTCATCATATATCATTTGCATCACTAAAGCATTTGAAAATCAATCTCATCATATTGAATATTCATACATCTCATTCATTCTTTGAAATTCATTAAAACATAATCACATATTAAAGCATATTTACTCATAAAAGGTAATAGTAATTGGTGAATACACAATGGGGTGTAACATATCCTCTCCCTTATGAATCATCACCCCTAATGATTCAAAATATCAAAACATAAACATAAAACATAACAAATATTATTTTCATGAACTTTTAGAATCTTGTAAAACATGAGAAAACTTTTGCTTAATCTCTAAATAGTCTTCCCAAGTGGTAGAATATTCAACATGCTAGTCCCACTAGACCTTGCATTGAAGAACCTCTCTATTACGTAGGTGAAGCCTACGAATTTTGAGTACTTTGAGAGGTTCAATCATTACCACTCCTGGGTCATGTACTTATAAAGAATTCCAATCAATAACATGCTTACCTCCTGGTATGTACTTTTTAAGGTAAAACACATGAAATACATGCATCTTGGCAAGAGTTGGTGGTAAAAAAATTATGTAAGCGACAAGGCTAACTTCCTCAAGAGCCTCAAAGGGACTTACATAATGTGGAGCTAGATTTGGATTCAACTTTCTAAACTTAATAGAACTCTTGTGACACTTGACTCTAAGCAAAACCTTTTTCTCCCACTGAGAAACATTTGGGCACACACTTAGAATCTGCATAACTCTTTTTCCTAATATTTTCCTCCTCTAACCTTTTCTTTATCAAACTATCTTGATCCTCCATTTTTTATAGCATTTCTAGTCCAAGAATAATCCTATTTACTAGCTTATCCCAAATTATAGGAGTTTAGAACTTTCTTCCATATAATGCTTCAAACAGAGTCATTTTGATAGCAGAATGATAAGAATTATTGTATGCAAATTTTACCAATGGTAAATAATCTTCCCATTTGTATTGTTGGTCCATGCAATACATTCTCATTACTTTTAACATTTGGTTTACCCTTTCCGTTTGACCATCTATCTCAAGGTGATATGTTGAACTTATGTTCAACTATGTCCCAAGTGAAGAAAATAAGGTTTTCCAAAACCTTGACATTACACAAGCATCCTTATTTGAGATAATTTTCTTAGGAACTCCATGCAACCTAAACACCTCTTGAACAATTTACTTGTGACCTATGACAAGAGCTCCATCTATTAGGTTCCCTAGAACAAAATGGTCTACTTTGGTGAGTTTATCCACCACTACCAAAATAACATTATGCTTATTCCTTGACATAGGAAGTCCTTGCACAAAATTCATGCTAATTATTTTCCATTTCCTCTCTAAAATTTTATGAGGATACAATAGTCCTATCAGGTGATGATGCTTTGCCTTCACCCTCTGGCACTCTAGGCAACTTGCTACAAACCTTGCAACATCCCTCTTCATTCCTTTCCAAAAATATAATAGCTTAACTTCATCCAATATCTTTGCTACTCTAGGATGTCCAGAATAGGGTGCAAAATGATATTCTTTCAACACCTTATTCCTTAACTTCTCAGAGTTGGGTACATAGATCCTTCCTCTAAACCTTAGCAAACCATCAAGTTCAAAGTGAAACCCATCATACCTTGAATCTTGAGGATCATCCAAGAGTGCTTGTTTAACTTGCTCATATTATTCATCGCCCTTGGACTTCAACAACACTTGATTTTTGAAATCAATATGAATTGATATCATTGAGGAGATATGTCTCCTTCAAATTAGGGCATCAACAACTCAATTTTATTTTCCCTTAATATAGTTGATCTAAAAATCATAATATGATGTCAACTTGAGACATCTCCTTTGTCGCACATGTATACTCGGTTGGGTAAACAAATACTTTAGAGCATGGTAATCGGTATTTAGTTCAAATAGTTTCCCAAGAAAATAGTGACTCCGCATTTGCAATGCATGGACAACTGTCACTAACTCTAGATCATGTGGAGCATAATTCTACTCATATGGCTTCAATGTTCTAGATATTTAGGCAATAACTCACCCATCTTACATCAATACTCCACCTAGACCTTCTCTCGAAGAATTTGTGATGACAAAAAAATCACCTTCTATATCTGGTACTTTAAGCACTAGAGTTGTAGTTAACTTCTCCTTAAGTTGATTGAATGTCACTTGACATTTTTTCAGACCACTCAAACTTCTTCCCCTTCCTTTTGCAATGATGTGATGGAAAATGCTATCTTGGAAAAATTAGCTACAAACTTCTTGTAATATCTTGCCAAACCCATAAAAGCTTTAGACTTCATGCGTGTTATTCGATGTTGGCCATTCTAGTACTGCTTTGATTTTAGATGGATCAACTGCAATTCCTTCTTCTTAAATTACATGACCCAAATATTGTAGTTTATTTTGAATTAAGGTACACTTTGAAAGTTTACCATAAATTTTATGCTCCCTTATATGTTGGAGAACAATCTTCAAATGTTGGGGATATTCTTCTTCATTCTTAGAATAAATAAGAATTCCATCTAAGAAGACTAACACAAACTTATCCAAACAATCCCTATACACACAGTTCATTAGGTTCATGAATGTTGCAGGTGCATTCCTCAATCCAAAAGGTAGGATTGTGAACTCATAATTCCCATAACTTGTCCTAAAGGTTGTTTTATGAATTCCTTCATCCTTGAGCCTAAGTTGATGGTATCTTGATTGTAGATCAATCTTTGAGAATGTCATTGTCTCATGCATTTGATCAAAAGGATCATCGATAAGCGATAAGGGGTACTTGTTCTTTATCATTGCTTTATTTAGTAGACAATAATCTATACATAAGCGTAGTGTGTCATCCTTCTTCTTGATGAACATCACTAGTGCTCCCCAAGGTGATACATTGGGTGTAATTAGTCCCTTTGACAACAACTCTTGAAGTTGATATTTTAACTCCATTAGCTCTATTGTGGTCACCCTATATGGAGCCTTAGATATACGTTCTGACCCTGGAACTAAATCAATGGAGAATTCAAATACTCTTTTGGGAGGTAACCCAGGTAGTTCATCTAGGAAAACATCCTCAAAGTCCCTTAAAATGGGATATTTCTCCATTTATGATTTCTCTGGTTCCATGGTGTAGGAGCACCTAATCACCTAGTTGCAAATCTCCATGTTTGAAGGTTAGGGTGAGTCATTGTTGGATGTTTAGGTTGGTATAGGAGTGTTTTGTGCTTATTTAGGCTCAATAAGGTCTAAAAAGACTAATCACAATGTAATGGGAAAACATCTTATTCATTAAGGGTGAAATGTTAATCTTACACTTAAATGTCCTTGTAGCCTTTGAAGGAAATTTTTTGAGTTTGTAAAGGGGAGTGCAAGAAAAGAGTTTAGGAGTTGTATTAGGGGTAAAATAAAGATTTTAAGTGGTCTTAGGTGTCTTGGACAACACAATTTCATAATGGTGCTTATTTGGAAATCAATTGTCAATATTAGCACTTTTAAGACAAATGAAAGTTAAGGTGGTTAAAAGGTGGTTAAAAGGTGGTTATAGGTGTTGGGGGAAGATTGTTCTGATTTGAAAATATATAAAGGCCTTTGGAAGGCACAAGGATAGGATGATGATTTAGTAGTGGTGAACATTCATTCAATAAAGCAACAATTTCCTGTTTTCATTATTTTTCTTCACTTTTCTCTATGTTTATGTGGTTTCCCTGCACTGTATAGGCCATACAAGTAGATCAATGCTCTAATTCCTTTTTGAATCCTATAGGATATGGAAACAACATGCTTATGAATCTATTTTGAAGTCTTAAAAACAAAATTGCAGAGTGCTTTGTTGGTTTTCTGTGGTCTGCCTATGCAAGGCAGTAAGGCACCATTTGAGTTTCCTTTATGTTTTAAGCCATCCCCACTTACTGTCTCGACCTGTTACTTAGTGGGATGGCATAAAATCAGGTTAGAGTATGTTCCTTTTCACTTTAGAGTAGAAATAAGGTGAGTTGCAGACTGTGGAATGTCACCATGGTGTGAATTGATGTGTTTTCATGCAGGAATTGGTGGGACAATGATGAGTTTTGATGAATTGTTGATGGCATTGTCTAGGGAACAGTAGTAAATGTCTCTGCAAACCCCAATAAGGTAGTTTGATGCTTTGGTTGGGCTTGGAAGGCCTTGGAAGGGTGAAATCTTGAAAACCCTAGGTATTTGTATGAAAAATGAGGGTTTGTAAGTTCGGTGTCAAAATGGTCTTGAATATGAGAAATAACCAGTGAATTGGGCGTTTTGAAACACATTTAAGGAATGTTCAAGAGATTGAGGAATTAGGAGGAGTTTTAAGGACACTTTGTTTGTAAAACAGGGCTAATTCTTGTAGCCTTTTTGCACGGCAGTCTAATGAGTCTCTATGATGGTGCAAATAACCTTATTAGTGCGGGAGCACCAAGGCCAATCTCCAAATTGATTTGCACAAAATTTTGGTTTGAAAAGTTTTGGCTTGTACTGACCTTGGCCAAGTCAGCATGTTGTATTTAGTTTGGACCTTGAGGGTCTTGCATTTGTGTGTTTAGTTTGTCTTTAGGACTAAAGTTTATTACGATGTCAAAGTTTTTAAATTTTGGCTTTAATTTAGCTATGGACAGTTGGATGAATTTAAATGTTTACCCACTACTTCCTCGTTGTTGGAAAATGCCATGGGACAGTTGAAGTGTTGTTAGGTCAAGATCAGGGAGATAACAATCCTAAAATGAAGGATCATGAAGGAGTGGTAACATTGCATGGTGAAATTAGTTGTTCGCATGCACTTTGTTTTGGTATTGGGAATCCCTCAAAATTAGGGATATGGAGGCGTGTAACCTCTCCTAGAATGTGGGAAAAAGACTCCAAGAGGGAGTAGTGGCTCGTATGAAGAGTTAGTTGCATTGTATTCAAAGTTTTGGATGTGAATAGAAAGGCAGATTTTAGTTTTCTAAATTTTTTGTGTTTTCTGGAAAACACAGTGTGTATTGCGCAGTAAGCTGTTTAGGCGTTGTAAATTCACATAGTAATTTGTTTTGTATTTGCAGAGTAGTGTGAACATATTTCCTTGTGAATAGATTTTATTTTGAGGATTGGTAGTGTTTGGTTTCCCAACGTTCAGGAGAAAAAAAAAGAAATTAACTTTGTTTTGGACAGGAATTGCACTTACTATATTTTGCCCGTGCTGATTGAGGACAGTGAATTAAAAAGGGAACTGTGCATGCTAATCTGATAATGTGCTTGTGTTTAGAAGTTAGATCAGAGCTATTTTCATGTATTGTTTAAGTTGTTAAGGTATAGTTGCTGTTTCTGATTCACAAATTTGGTGCAGTGTGTTAGTTTTCCTGTTTTGAGAAGTTAGGTTCCAAATGGCTTCCCATAGCCCATGACCACAAGATTCTTCTGAGTTTGGTGGAAATGGGAGGGAAGCCAGTGTATAGTGTAAATATGGTGACAAGTAATCAAGAGGGCCCAGCAATGAAATTGTTTACCAAACCCTAGGTGAGCTTAGGACCCGGTTAGGGATTTGGAGTGAAGGTTAAGGAACCAAGGCAGGGGAATAGAGGAAAGTATGGATTCCGTACAATGTCAGGAGAGGTGAGGTGAGGTTGACATATTCCACAAGGATTGAGGCATCCATTACTTGTTTGGAGATAGTTAAGAAACAAAAACCAGTGAAATCTAGTGAAAAGGGGCAATTAGGCCTCCAGTCCAAGAAATTTGGAACCACCTGTACGGACTAGTTGGTGATCTAAAACTTTTCCAAGATTTAAAACCTTGAAAAGGGTGTCCAAAACTACTTTTTGTTTGGTAGGTTGTTTGAAAAAAGTGAGAGAAAAAAGAAAAATACCGACTGGTAAGGGCTAGTAGAGATTTCAGCCTGTCCAAGGCAAGTTCACAAAACAGGTGATTTGAAGGTTGAACTTAAGGAAAGATGTACCCATTTGGAGGTGAAATGCAAGAAGCCAACATCTCCAACTCCCCTGCAAGAAGTTCAAGTCAGTTGGAGAACAGGGCACTTAGATTCTTCTAAGTCCTAGGAAGAGCATTCAAATTTCAAGAAGGTGTTGAACCCTCCAAAGTGAAAGCACAAGTAGAAACTCTTAGGATAGAGTTGTAGGAAGGTTCAATTGTTGAACCAAGTCAGAACAGAGCTTAGATCATTGCTAGGTTCTTGGTGAAGGCAGTGTAGTGTCTTCTTGAAATTTGGTGCAAGCAAGCTTTGGAGGATCTTCTCATACACCATATTGGTATCAGAGCAAGAGGTTGGATTCTAGGCTTGTGATTCATGAGCCAATCCACTGAGTCAGTAGGAGAAAATACACCAGAGGAAGGAACCATGGTGACAAATGCAGAGCTAGCAAAGAAGGTAGAAGAGCAAGAGGAAGATAACCGGTTGCTCAGAGAGAGGATATCTCAGATGGAGAAACTCCTAGATGAAGTCCAAGAAACAGCAGACACTGTGAAGGACAAGATAAAGAAAAAGGAAGAGCAGGAAGCCAAGGAAAAAGAGGTGGAATTGGAGGAGGAAGCTCCAAAGCCTGATCCGGTTCTTGCAGAGGAACCATTCTTGAAGGCATTGCAGGCCTTGAGTGGTAAAGCATTGGATGGTGTGCCACTTTTCAGTGGACAAATGGATCCAGATTCAGTAGTAGATTGGATTGAGAGTATTGAGAATCACTTTGAGTGTGATGGCATAACAGAGGCTCAAAAGGTGAAGGTGGCCAAGTCAAGGTTGAGAGGAGCAGCTCTCACATGGTGGAAGTTTGTACAATCAGAAAGAGAGAAAGAAGGCAAAGGTCCCATAGTTTCATGGAAAGGAATGGTGACCAAGATAAGGCAAACTTATCTTCCAGATGATTATGAAGTCCAGTTGCATAGGAGGAGACACAATCTGAGGCAAAAGGACATGGATGTCCAAACATATACAGAGGAGTTTCAGAAATTGTGCCTTAGATCAAAAGTGGTTGAGGATGAAAGCATTAGGTTAGCAAGGTACCTAAATGGACTCAAATGGTCTATTCAAGAAGACATGAGCTTGGTAAACTTCAAATCAATACGCCAATGTTATCAAATGGCCTTGAAGATAGAGGAGAAAGGCAAAAAGAAACAAGAACAGAACCCTAAAGGTAGAGGTAAAGGAAAAGACAGCAGAGGACAAAGAGGAAGCTATAGTGGAAGAGGCTCAGAATCAAGAGCTCAAGGAGAAGTCAGATTTTCTGATCAGCAAGAAGGAAGTTCTAGTAGAGGTGGTAGAGGAAGAGGTTTCAGCCCTAGGGGAAGAAGTGGTGGACAAGGAAGGAGTAGTTACTTCACCAACATGAAATGCTATCATTGCAATCAGTTGGGACACCCAGCCTATAGATGTCCCTGAGAAAGGAAGCACATCTCATGGAGGAGATAAGAGAACCCATCTAATTCAAGATGAAGCAGCTGCAGCAAATAAGCAATCAGAAATACCCTTGAACTCAGAAGAAGGGGAGAATCTCATGATGAGAAGGACCTTAATCAAGGAACCGGTCAAAGAGGAACCAAGCCAAAGAAGATCTTTGTTTAGGATAAAGTGTAAGATGATGGGGAAAGTGTGCAAGGTGATTATAGACTCAGGTTCAACTGACAATATTGTGTCAGAAGAGGCAGTCAGCAAACTGAAATTGACAAGGATATCTCACAGTAATCCTTACAAGGTTACATGGCTCAACAAGGGTCAGCATGTCTTGGTGAATGAACAAGCATGGGTGGAGTTTTCAATTGGCAAGTACAAAGACAAAGTTTGTGTGATGTATTACCTATGGATGCATGCCACTTGCTCCTAGGTAGGCCATGGCAATTTGACCGCCAAGCTGTGCATGATGGAGCCAAGAACTCATACACCTTCAAGAAGGACAATGTCACATACAAGATTCAATCTTTGTTGGAAGATAATGAGGTGCAGACAGCAGGTTCTAAGTTGCTGATAACTGGTGAAAAAGAGTTCTTAAAGACCTTGGAAGAAGGAGAAGGAGTTGGCTATGCAATAATGATCAAGCCAAGAGAGGCAAGCAAAGAGAAGGCAGCTGAAAAGAAAGAACTACCAAAGGAGATTCAAGACTTGTTGCAGACCTATGAGAACATAGTAAGTAGTGGTCAACCAACAACTTTACCTCCTAAAAGAGCCATAAGTCATAGGATAGACTTGATACCAGGAGCCACCCTTCCAAACAAAGCAGCCTACAAGATGACACCTCAACAGAATGAGGAGATAGCTAGGCAGATTCAAGAATTGCTTGATCAAGGTCTCATTAGGAAAAGCATTAGTCCTTGTGCAGTACCCACCGTCTTAGCACCCAAGAAAGGAGGAGAATGGAGGCTTTGTACTGATTCCAGAGCAATCAACAAGATAACCATCAGGTATAGGTTTCCCATTCCTAGGATTGAAGATCTCATGGATTGTCTAGGTGAAGCTAGGTACTATACCAAGATAGATTTAAAGAGTGGTTACCACCAAATTAGAATACATGAGGGTGATGAGTGGAAAACAGCCTTCAAAACCAATGAGGGTCTTTATGAGTGGCTAGTAATGCCATTTGGTTTGTCTAATGCCCCCTCCACATTCATGAGACTCATGAATGAAATTCTCCAGGACTACATTGGCAAGTTTGTAGTAGTGTATCTTGATGATATACTAATTTATAGCAGAACTAGAGAAGAGCACCTCCAACACATTGAGATGGTTTTCAAGAAGCTACAGGAGGAGAAGCTGAAGATTAATCTGGAAAAGTGTGAGTTCATCAAAACAGAGTTGGTGTACCTTGGTTTTGTGTTATCACATGGCAATTTGAAGATGGACAGCAGCAAGGTAGAAGCCATTCTTAATTGGCCTACTCCCAAGACAGCAACAGAGGTAAGAAGCTTCCATGGTCTTGCTCAGTACTATAGGAAATTCATCAAACAATTTAGTGCAATTTGTGCTCCTATGTTGGATACAATTAAGGGAGGAATGAAAACCAAGTTTGTGTGGAATGAACAAGCTAACAAGAGTTTTGAGTTGCTGAAGGAAAAGGTAGCTACTCAACCTGTTTTGGTGTTGCCAAGTTTTGAGAAACTATTTACAATTGAGTGTGATGCTAGTAATGTAGCAATTGGAGCTGTTCTCAGCCAAGAGGGCAGACCGGTGGCTTTTCATTCTGAGAAGCTAAGTGAAGCCAAGAAGAAGTACTCTTCTTATGACCTGGAAATGTATGCATTGGTCCAAGCTCTAAGGAAGTGGAGGCACTACTTGCTTCCCAAGGAGTTCATTGTGTACTTAGACAATCAAGCACTCAGTTTTCTGAATTCCCAAGAGAAGTTGAGTCACAGGCACATGAAATGGGTGGAGTACTTGCAAGCCTACACCTTCAACATCAAGCACAAGAAAGTAGCTCTCAACAAAGTTGCTGATGCATTGAGCAGGAGAGTTCTTACCATCCAAGAAATCCAATTGAAAAGCATGGGAATAGATCACTTCAAGGATCTATATACAGATGATGAAGATTTTGGAGAAATTTATAAGGTATGCCTTGAGTTTAAGAACCATTTTCATAGCAAGTATGTTGAATACACATTGCAAAGTGATTTGTTGTTTAAAGGCAATCAGCTTTGTGTTCCTAGAGGTTCTATTAGGGAGAATTTAATTCAAGAGAAACATAATGGTGCATTGAGTGGTCATTTTGGGATCACTAAAACTCAAGAGCTTGTCCAAAGGTTTTATTTTTGGCCTAAGATGAATCTAGATATCAGAAAATATGTAGAGAGTTGTGTAGTGTGTCAAAAAGCAAAAGGCACTTCTTCAAATGCAGGCTTATACCAGCCACTGCCAATCCCTTCTAGGCCATGGGAATGCTTAGCATGGACTTTGTAGTTGGTTTACCCAAGACAAGGCAAGGTATGGATAGTGTTTATGTTGTAGTTGATAGATTCAGCAAAATGGCTCACTTTATACCCTGCAAAACAACCAATGATGCCAGTCAAATAGCCTCACTTTTCTTCAAGGAAATAGTTAGGATTCATGGTTTGCCAATCAGCATTGTATCAGACAGGGATACTAAATTTATGAGCCACTTTTGGAAGACACTTTGGCAGAGAATGGGCACCAATCTGTCCTTTGGATCTACATACCATCCCCAAACTGATGGTCAGACCGAAGTGGTAAATAGAACACTTGGGAACCTTCTTAGATGCTTGACCAAGGAGTATGGTCAACAATGGGATCAGATTATTGGGCAGGCTGAGTATGCATACAATGATACAGTAAACAGGTCAACAGGGAAGAGTCCCTTTGAAATTGTGTATGGTTTACACCCTAGAGGAGTTTATGAGCTGAGAGAGCTGAAGGATGGAGTCAAAGGAAGTGGTTATGTAGATGATTTTGCTTGTGCAATGCAGGAGATTCATGAGACAGTTAGAAAGACCTTGGCAGAAAATACCATGAAGCATAAGGCTAAGGTGGATAAGCATAGAAGAGAAGTCTAGTTTAATGTTGGTGACTTAGTCATGGTACATTTGAACAAGGCCAAGTTGCAGAAGGGAGTCCCTCACAAGCTGCAAATGAAGAGGATAGGTCCTTGTCCTATCTTGGAGAAGTATGGCAACAATGCTTTCAAAGTGCACTTGCCTAATGACAGTGGACTGTCCCCTATTTTTAACATTGCAGAATTAGTCCATTACAAAGGACCACCACCAAACATGGATCAGACCATCCAAGAAGTCAGTCATGATGTTGAGGAACTCAAAATACCCCTTGTTACAGTCAAACAAGCTAATCAAATCTTGGATACAAGGGTCTACCAGAAGACTAGGAACAAGGAATATAAAGAACATCTGATAAAATGGCATGGGCAACCTGATACAGATGCAGTATGGATTAGGGAGGCAGAATTCAAGAAGTTAGGTATTGATCCTAACTTACTCAATCCAAGGATGGATTGAATTCTCTGTTTTGGGGAGGATGGTGCAGGAGCACCAAGGCCAATCTCCAAATTGATTTGCACAAAATTTTGGTTTGAAAAGTTTTGGCTTGTACTGACCTTGGCCAAGTCAGCATGTTGTATTTAGTTTGGACCTTGAGGGTCTTGCATTTGTGTGTTTAGTTTGTCTTTAGGACTAAAGTTTATTAGGATGTCAAAGTTTTTAAATTCTGGCTTTAATTTAGCTATGGACAGTTGGATGAATTTAAATGTTTACCCACTACTTCCTCGTTGTTGGAAAATGCCATGGGACAGTTGAAGTGTTGTTAGCTCGAGATCAGGGAGATAACAATCCTAAAATGAAGGATCATGAAGGAGTGGTAACATTGCATGGTGAAATTAGTTGTTTGCATGCACTTTGTTTTGGTATTGGGAATCCCTCAAAATTAGGGATATGGAGGCGTGTAACCTCTCCTAGAATGTGAGAAAAAGACTCCAAGAGGGAGTAGTGGCTCGTATGAAGAGTTAGTTGCATTGTATTCAAAGTTTTGGATGTGAATAGAAAGGCAGATTTTAGTTTTCTGAAATTTCTGTGTTTTCTAGAAAACACAGTGTGTATTGCGCAGTAAGCTGTTTAGGCGTTGTAAATTCACATAGTAATTTGTTTTGTATTTGCAGAGTAGTGTGAACATCTTTCCTTGTGAATAGCTTTTATTTTGAGGATTGTTAGTGTTTGGTTTCCTAATGTTCAGGAGAAAAAAAAAGAAATTAACTCTGTTTTGGACAGGAATTGCACTTACTATATTTTGCCTGTGCTGATTGAGGACAGTGAATTAAAAAGGGAACTGTGCATGCTAATCTGATAATGTGCTTGTGTTTAGAAGTTAGATCAGAGCTATTTTCATTTATTTTTTAAGTTGTTAAGGTATAGTTGCTATTTCTGATTCACAAATTTGGTGTAGTGTGTTAGTTTTCCTGTTTTGAGAAGTTAGGTTCCAAATGGCTTCCCATAGCCCATGACCGCGAGATTCTTCTAAGTTTGGTGGAAATGGGAGGGAAGCCAGTGTATAGTGTAAATATGGTGACAGGTAATCAAGAGGGCCCAGCAATGAAATTGTTTACCAAACCCTAGGCGAGCTTAGGACCTGGTTAGGGATTTGGAGTGAAGGTTAAGGAACCAAGGCAGGGAATAGAGGAAAGTACAGATTTCGTACAATTTCAAGAGAGGTGAGGTGAGGTTGACATATTCCACAAGGCTTGAGGCATCCAATACTTGTTTGGAGATAGTTAAGAAACAAAAACCAGTGAAATCTAGTGAAAAGGGGCAATTAGGCCTCTAGTCCAAGAAGTTTGGAACCACCTGTACGGACCAGTTGGCGACCTGAAACTTTTCCAAGATTTAAAACCCTGAAAAGGGTGTCTAAAACTACTTTTTTTTTGGTAGGTTGTTTGGAAGAAGTGAGAGAAAAAAGCAAAATACCGACTGGTAAGGGCTAGTAGAGATTTGGGCCTGTCCAAGGCAAGTTCACAAAACAGGTGATTTGAAGGTTGAACTTAAGGCAAGATGTACCCATTTGGAGGTGAAATGCAAGAAGCCAACATCTCCAACTCCCCTGCAAGAAGTTCAAGTCAGTTGGAGAATAGGGCACTTAGATTCTTCTAAGTCCTAGGAAGAGCATTCAAATTTCAAGAAGGTGTTGAACCCTCCAAAGTGAAAGCACAAGTAGAAACTCTTAGGACAGAGTTGTAGCAAGGTTCAATTGTTGAACCAAGTCAGAACAGAGCTTAGATCATTGCTAGGTTCTTGGTGAAGGCAGTGTAGTGTCTTCTTGAAATTTGGTGCAAGCAAGCTTTGGAGGATCTTCTGATACACCAAAAATTTGATTGGAATATGGTATTGGGGTATGATTGGAAGCCTAATTGATGCTGAGTTGGTCTTTTAGTGGCCTTCTCTAAAAGATAAGCCTATTTGGTGAGATTTGGAGTCTATAGCCTTGATGGTGTTAGTTGGTTCAATATGGTTGAATGTGATTTCAAAGGTTGATGTTTTATTGAGGTTTGATCAGTTTTAAGTCTTCTCTACCTTGGCTTTGCATCATTCCATTAGCTCTCCTTCAGCTTCCTAATGATACTGGGGTTCATAGTACATTACACCATCTTGAAATATGATCTCGTTGTACACATCCAACTTTTCCATTTTAATTACAAAAAGTTAACCCTTTTTCTTGACTCTATGCATTTGCATGATGAAGATTTTCCGCAACTTAACTTCCCTAGGTGCACCTTGCAATTACACCCTGTTCTTGAGGTCATCTAGACACTCTACTTTCTTGGAATGACAATTGACCTTGGCTCTATGCCTCCATAACCAATTCATCCCTAGTATGACATTGTAAGATCTTAATGGGGCTACATAGAGATTTACTTCCATCGAGAAACTCAGAAGTTCAAACCTTGCCTCAAATAGACATTGCTCTACCTTTTCTCTTGTTTGGTTTGCACATTCTATAGACCAATAATTTTCCATAAAGCTAGCTTTCCTAGATAACTTACTAGCTACTTTAGGAGAAACAAAACATTTTGTAGCACCAGTGTCTATTAGAATTGAAATTGGTATGTCAAGTAAAGTACTTGGAACCTCTACTAGAGTAATTTGGTACTCCATTTGCCGATTGTCCAACACCACATGAATTCTTTGTTGGAACACTTCTTGTTGGGAAGGTAAAGGATTTCCATGAGGCTACATCCCCTATGTCTTTTTGGGACACTGGTTAGCATAGTGGTCACCATCACATAAGAAATATTCCCTTATTGGTCCTTGCCTTTTTGTTGGATTTCCAGAATTTCCTTCATTCCTTTTGGGGTTATTGTTGCTACCCCTGCAATCACCCCTAGACTTGTTTTGGTTGTTTCAAAATCCCATATCTCCTTTCCTCTTAAATTATTTCCAGTCACCTTTCTTCCTAAAGGTCTTATTAGTTTGTGACCAGTTAGACCTTTTTCGGCTCTTCTCCTGGTACACAAAAATGGACTTTAACTTTTGCTCTTGCTTAATGGATTTTTCGTACACTTGGTCCATGGTGGTAGGACCATGTACATCTACTTCACCTCTCATTTGGGCATTGAGACCCATTATGAATTTCTCGATCCAAAACCGCTCATCCTTCTGGTACTGGGGTACGTACTTAAGAAGGTGAGTGAATTTCTCCCAATATTCATTTATCGTGGACTCTCCCTATCTTAGATTTTGGAAGTCCATCAAATTTTGATCAAAGTATAATTGAGGAAGCCACCACTAATGAAAGATTACCGCAAAATCATCCCAAGTTATATTTAAGGAGCTAAGACAAAACTCCATCTTCTTGTTCATCCACCAAGTGGATGCTTCACCAAAAAGTTGAAAATCTCCCCAAACAACCTTGGTCACTTCAAAATAATTTATTATTTTGAAGTATTTTTCCCTCTCAGTGAGACATGCTTCAGTAACATCCCCATTGGCGGTTCCTTCAAATTTAGGAGAAGTGACTTTTCTCATGTCTCGTGACAATTCTTAGGCAAGCCAATTTCTCTTACTCCTATCATATCTTGATTGAGATTCATCACTCCCATAATCACTTAGAGTAGTGCGACCATTGGAGTTTTCTCCTTCTCCTTTATTTGGGATCTCCTGCTCTGGTCTACCCATTCCCCTAACCTCCTACTTGAGGAGGCCAATCTTGTCCCATGCTTCATTCAACATAGTTATTATTTGGTCTAGTTTGGCTTCAAAGTTCCTTTTGGGTTGACCCACTTCATGACTACCCCCGAGATTAGTTCTTGTTTGAACCATTCTTACAATTAGTATCCCACTTGGAGGTTTCATTTACAATTAGCTCCTAAAAATGTTTATTTAACAACTTTTAAACATTTCATCATTCAACCATTCACATTAAGAAAAGCAAACAAGAGAACTTTTGCACAAGTTTTTTTTGGAAATTTATTTTTCTTTTATTATAATCATAAAGATTTAAATCATCCTTTATTACATAGATTACATAAGATGACTATTCATAATAGTCAAGGGGAGTATATCCCTTAGATTCATCTTCAAAAACATAGTTGTGAGGAACATATCCCTGTGACTCACTATCAGATACAATCTATAAGTTCAAGAGACAAGGGTACACAAGGATCCCTTCTAATCAAAGGTGGACTAACAATCCACTCTGTGGGAATATCCCTTGAGAGTGGTAAAGAATCAAACTTGGCTAGTGAAACAGGAGGTATGAATTTGGTTGCCTCCCACATTTTCTTTCTCTCTAATTTGATGTGTAAAAATGCACTATTGAGAGTCTCGGTATCTCCAAGCCATATCTCCCCAGTGAAATAGGTCCCTTCTATAGTTTTAACCATGGTTTCTCTTTCTTTCTTAGCTTTTAGGTAGCACTCATTTCCAATAACTATCTTCTTAGCGGTAATGAGTCACACCATCCTAGCACAAGAAGTCCAAACCTTAGCTACCAGTAATTTGGATAAAAGACTAGCATAATGAGCTCATAGGTCCTAGTGTTGAACCCAGTAACTCTGATACCACATGTAACATACCCAAAGTTTACCCTATTATTTTTACCTAAGTTTTAACTCAGAATGTGAAAAGTTCAAGTTCTCAAAAACATGAAAATAAAAATTTTCCTTTTTAATAACACATTTGCACATTGAAATAAACCATTTCATATTACATTGCATAAATGAAATAACATTATATAATCCCAAGCAATGAACCCATCTTTCAAATACAATTTACAAGTAGATTCAACATCATATTTACAAATTCATAGCTTACAAGAGCTTAATGGTAGAAGAGTATAATGGCCAAGATGTCTATATTTGGAACACACATCTTCATCTTCTTTTGCTTCACAAGCCTCAGTTGCCAACTGCAAGAGGGAGAGCATCACCCAAGTGCTTTTCCTCTAACCATGAACTTAAGCGGTCCCTCGCACATCTCTTAATTAGTAGATGGCCCTACCCTTCAATGAAGAGTTTGGTATGGAAACCCTCTAGAAATTCCTACCTAAGTATGGTGTTGTGTCCTACATAACTAGTGTTTTCATACAACTTATGGATACCTGCCAACTATGCATGACACTTTTGACTAGCTATGCAATCCTAGCTCGGTGAACTGACAAAGTGTATGCAATGACTTCTACACTTACTCTGGCCAAATTTTTGATACATATATCAAATCCACTTTCTAAGAAGTGGTGTTGTATGCTCACCCACCCCTTACCCGAATTGGAAACTCTATTGACCTATGAAAACTCTTGTCTTGGTTTTAACCTCAAGATTTAAATAATATAAACAAGATTTCATTTCAAAAGTGATAACACACTTAAATTGATCTAACTAACCAAATAGGATTAACCCAATCTCTGGTTCATCCTAACCCAAGGAAATAAATTGTCCTCCTAATTTTAGGGAATATGAGCAACTGAGAGTATAAGTTCTCCACTCATAGTTAAACTACCAACATAGGTATTCATAGCATCATATCCTAGATAATGATGACATAATTACTTTTATCATGATATCAATCCTTTTCATTGCAAAACAACATAACTTACTCAAGCATTACATATACCATACTGTATTATAGATATTATCATAATACCTTATATTTAGCTTCATTTTACTATGTCAATCAAACATTAAAATCAAGGTAGCTACATATCATGTTATTAAGATTTCTTAAGCTAACTTGCATATAATCTAGCTAAATGCATAAGCACTATTCAATAGCTATAATAAGCAAAAAATTATTTTACAAACACTTCGAAACAGTAATAAAACATAGTTTTAGAATTAGAAAGAGAAAGAGTTAATAGTGTCTAAGCATTCCTGGTATAAAATAGCTCCAAGAAAATCTATTGCAACTCCTTGCCCAATGCAAATGGCTCAAATTGCTACCTCCTCCAAACTCAACCTATCCCTACTCTAAAACAAGTATTCTATGCTCTCAAAACTCACAAAATAAACTTCTCTCAACTCATAAAATAACTACTCTCAACTCACAAAATAAATTGCTCTCAAACTCACAAAATAAATTGTTCTCAAACTCTCCAAAAGAATACAAATGAACAATATGAATCCACTCAAGAATGAACACAAAAAAAATGAACAACCAAACACTATGATGTTTCTCTCTATTTATAAAGAAATGGAGATAAAATAATTGCTACAAAAAAGCTAACTACATTGCCACCTCTCTCATTCGCTGCCACCTCTCAGAGCTTTTTCCAATCGTAGCAGCTAGCTAAGCAAGTTTTTAGTTGCAAATAAGAACTAAAAAACTAACTCTACAACCTTCTAGGTCAATTTGGCAAGCTAGTTGTTGCTTTACTACTTGTTGGTAGTCTCAAGTTTGTAGAAAAAGTCTCATGTTTGGCACGTACAAAGTAAAAAAAAAACTAGTTTGAAACTCTTTGTTGAGTCATCCAAATCGTGGGTAAAATAGTTGGACACATGCTCTTTTTATCAAGTCAAAGTTCCTCTTTAAAATGTTGCACATTATTGCTTTAGAATTCAGATTATACTTTGCCTTATTTTGTGGCAATTTTGGCCCTTTAAGCATTGCATGTTTCATGCCTATGGTTGGGATACTTCACATTTTTATAACAACCACTTAATAATATTGTTACTTATACCATGTGTGGCATATCTGCTTTCCACAGTGCATGGCTTTACTTTCCATTACTTGGCTTTTATCACAATCTCTATAATATACATTTAATGTGCTATATTGTATATGCTTACATCACATTATTTATACTAACAATAATATGTGTATAGCATCATTCACACACACACAAACACATACATATATTATAACATATATCCTTTTATTATAATATATATATATATATATATATCCAATACACAAAATATATATAACTCATGCTCATCAAAAGGATTTCAACACTATGACTCAAATCAACTAAACAATCAAAGAGAATCAAAGACCGTAACCCTAACCTTCCTATCAACCCAAACAGCTATCAACATGGTTTATCACATATTGACACTGACTCAACAAGGTTACCCTACCCAGTGTAGTACGTGTGTGCATCTACTCAAATGGTCATGACAATTGTTTCCATACCAACTTCCTCTCTTGGGTGATACTCTCCCCTCCTCACTAGAGGGTTTGAATCTTTCCTAAATACAACTTACTGCAACATAAACGATGTTAGTCGATAACAAGAAAATCTTATTCATCATATATCATTTGCATCACTAAAGCATTTGAAAAGAAATATCATCATATTGAATATTCATACATCTCATTCATTCTTTGAAATTCATTAAAACATAATCATATATTAAAACATATTTACTCATAAAAAGGTAATAGTAATTGGTGAATGCACAATGGGGTGTAACATTTATGTAAACATGATTACTCATTCAAACTAAATGTATATATCTTATGGAAGATCTTGAAAAAAATAATGTAGATGCAATATCATTATATTAACTAATTAGAGGTAGGAGAAGGAAGGATGAATGGAGTACTTGGGTGAAGGTTTGCAACATTTGTAAGCTTGGTAGCCTATTGATGTTGTTGGTCTTTTTTTTACCTTTTCCTTTTCCCTTCTTTGGCAATCTCATGTGTGGAGGTGTGGAGATGGCAAGGCATGATTGCTCATTCCTCCTTATTTTTTTGAAGTATTTTGGCAATTTTATTTCCTATTGGTGGAAAAGCCACAATGTAGAGACCTACGTGATACTAGAAGAGTATTTGGGGGATCCCCCAAATATCACTTTTAAAGATGTTCTCAATACATAAGGATCCTTTGGTTTTAGCAATGAAAAGGTTGTTTAATTTCTTTTGCATGTGATGAAAGATTTGAGATTTATATTGAAATCTTCTAAAAGTGTGAGTTTCAATGGTTGTCTTGAGCATAGCATAGATAGGTTGGTTTTGGTTATTAATCTAGACTCTCTCGTAGAAGATGTCCTATACTTCTTTGAACATGCTCTTATATGCAAATTTATGGGAATATGTATTTTACTGCAATTTATTGAAGCTTGGACCCAAAGGGATTGTATCCAAAGGGGGATATGAAGATTATTTTAGTTGTGAATGGTTTTTTGTGGTGTTTATTAGAGTGGAAAATTGAAACATGGTGTTTGAATGAGGGTCTTATTTCTATAACTAGACAAGTCTTTTTTATCAATTCTTGACATGTTGGGTTTGATCCAATAGAATCCAACTAAGATACCTATTTGGATTCATCTTTGTAGGATTATGATTGAGTTTTGGAGACAAGACATCCTTCAATCTATTGTAGCAATTATTGCTAAACCCTTGGGACTAATTCAACATTATTTAGAATCAAAAGGTATCTATGTTTGCTCGTCTTTGTGTTGAAATAAATTTGAACAACCCCATTCTAGATTCTTTGGAAATTAGGTTGGGTAGCATGAATTGGATTCAAAAAATAGATTATGAAGTTTTACCTATTTGGTGTTGGGCATGCCATGGATATGAACATTTGTAGAAGAATTTTTCAAAGCTTAGTGATAGTCCCCCTCATCCAAATCTTGAGTTGCAAAAAATAACTCAAAGGTGAAGGGAAAAAATTCAATCTCTTCAGAAGCTCCAGATGCTAATGGATTCATTTCTATAAAATCTCATACTCAGGGGAGGAATATGAATCGATAACAAAAGGATAGTGCTTGAGGAATCTTCGTAAATAAATATGGTGTTTTAAAAAGCTTTAAAGAAATGGAGGAAGTGGATCATTTCAAGGTCCCAAATAGTCAAGATTTAATCCATTTGGATTCTAGTAATATCTTTGCTCCAACATAATTACTATCAAAAGTAGGTAACCTTAGTTCTCCACAATAAGGAGATACTTCTACTAAGACTATGCCTCAAATTGACAAACCACATATGCAAGAAGGATTGGCTATAGCTTAAATGGATTCCACTATGATGGAAGGAACTCAATTAGAATCAATTTTTTTCATAATTTTGCAGATTCTATTCTTGAAGTGGAATCCAAAGATTATGGCAAAAGGAAAGCCTCTACTATTTTGGGCCTCCAACAAAAAAATATTAAAAAATGGGGAAGTGAGAAATTTTCAAAAGCTAGAAGGAAGAAAGACCATGAAAAGGTGAAATTGATAGGAGGGTCACTAGTTGAATCTAGTGTTATCAAAACACTGGATACACACTTTGGTGCCTCTGAAAAGTGATTATGATATCATGGAATGTTAGGGTTCTAGATAACATCCCTTGACAAAAGGCTACTTGATTTTTGATTCAAGAATATAGACTAGACATTGTTTTTCTTCAAGAGATAAAGCTTTATGTGGAGGATATGTCATGTCTTGCCTCCAATATTTGGAGAAGGGGCTAGTATCAAAGTATAGGTACCCAAGGCACTATTGGCAGACTTTCTTGCTTATGGGATCCTTTTAATCTTACACTGGTTGGTGGACTATTGGGAGATATTCAATCTCCTTGGTTTCTTCTTTTTTTGACACCGAAGAAATTTATTTTCTTCACAAATGATTATACTCCTACATATTATCTTGGTAAGGTGTTATTCTCGTCTCAACTTAGATACATTCACTCTTTAGATCTCTCTTTCCTTTAGGTCTTGTTAGAGACTTCAATGTTATTTATATCCTTGAGGAGAAATTAGGTGGAACAAATCAACTATTACCATCTTCAAATTTACTAAGAGATAATGTTTATTTTATCAATCTTGTTGATATTAAGTTGAGTAATGGTCTTTTCACATGGTGTAATAGAAGATGTGGGACTACTGGCATTTATGAAATACTAGACAATTTTTTGGTTTGAGATCATTGGATGGATAACAGTTGGTCAACTTGTTTAGAAATTCTTGGGTGTAAAGGGTTAGAGCATTCCCCCATTAAATTTTCCTCTTCACTCTTTTCTACCCCCAAGAAGCCTCCTTTTAAAAAAATCTTATGTGACTTCAGGATGCTCATTTTCTCATACTCATGGAAAGGTGGTGATTGGAAGGAAAGCTATCTTTTAGGTCAGTCATGTATTCGTTCTTCAAGAGACTTCAATTTGTCAAATTTAAACTCAAAAAATGGAATAAATCTTCCTTTGGGAATATATTTAAAATTAAAGAACATATTTAGGTGAAGTTGAATAGAGTCACTTCCCTTATTAAGGATGTAGGCATGATAGGGGAGTTGTTGCTAAAAGAAAAGAAGTGGTCTAAGGAATTATTTGAATAGGAGCTTCGAGAGGAGATCTTTTGGAAATAGAAATCTCACATTGATTGGTTACAAGAAGGGGATAAAAATACTTCCTTATTTCATAATTTAGTGAACGAATGAAGAAGGGGGAATATTGTGGCTTATCTTTTCCCAAGGGAATCCGCTAAACTCTTTTCAAGATATTTCTACAAAAGTTGTTAGGAACTTTTCTTCTGTGTTTTATGATCAAGATCTTCAAAATTTTGATGAGGTTTTACTAGTGCTTGATTGTATTCCTTTGGTGTTTGTTGATATGAACAATGCTCTCTTAGCTTTCATTTTCATGGAGGAGTTAAGGATGACGATTTTTCAAATACAGAAGGGAAAGTCTCTTGGTCTTGATGGATTCCCAATTAAAAAATTCTAAGAATTTTGGGAAATTATTAATATTGATCTTTTTGAAGTGGTTAGAGAATCTCAGAGGAACAAGAAAACTCTTAGAGCTATTAACTCCACTTTTCTTTCTCTCATTCCCAAACAAGAAGGAGCTAATTCTTTGAACTCCTCTTGCCCTATTTCTTTATGTAATGTTACCTATAAGATCATTTCTAAGTTAATTATTGATCGGCTAAAAAATTTCTTGGCTCTTCTAATCTTATCATAACAAGGGGTTTTTTGAAAGGGTGTTATATTTTGGATGGGATCATTGTAGCAACTGAGGTCATCCACTCTATGTCTAAGAATAAGGAGAAATTAATGTTCATCAATCTGGATATGTCAAAATCCTATGATCGACTTAAATAGTCTTTCCTTCAATAGGTGTTATTGGATTTTGGATTTTGTGATGAGTCAAATTATTGGTAATGAATTATGTTACCTCTTTTTCTTTCTCTATTTTGATTAATGGTGCTCCTCCAAATCTTTTTCCATCTTCGTGAGGACTCAAAAAAGGGGATCTCTTGTCCCCTTATTTGTTTATTTTACTTATTGAAGGTCTAGGTATAGTTTTGAAACATCATAAAGAAAATATTTTTATTTAGGGTTGGAAGTGTTGTCAGAATCTGGAGCCCCAAACCCATCTCCAATTTGTAGATGATATAGCTTTGATGGTTCTAGCTAAACTTGATGAGGCAACCAATTTCAAGAAAGCTTTATATACTTATCTTTTAGATTTTGGTCAACAAATAAATGAAGACAAATCTTGTATTTAATTATTCAATACTCTTGAGCCAGTCTATCATAGGATTTCCAGTGTTTTGGCCATTTTCAAATTAAGCAGCTTCTAGTTGAATATTTGGGATTCCCCCTTTCTACAGAAAGTCAATAAAATACATGGGAAGAAGATTTTGGATAGATGATCAACCATTGGACCTTCTGGTGGTTATATTTTATTGGAAGATTGACTTTGCTTAAAGTTTTCCTACAATCTCTCCCTATTTATAGGTTTTTAACTCTTTCTGCTCCTAAGTGTTTCCTTAAGGAGTATGATGCTCTTTGTAGAAAATTATTATGGGATAGAAGGTTGGAGCACTAGAAATGAAGCCTTGTTAGTTGGGAGAAATTTTGTAAACCAAAATAAAATAGAGTCCTTAACCTTCGTCAATTTGAATTGAATAGTCATGTATTGGTTGCCAAGTTGTATTGGTTATGGTGCAAAAACTTGATAATCCTTGGGAAAGGATTCTCAATTTTAAATATTTAGGTGGGTTGAGGATATGAAGATATCACAAATGGAATTGGTTGGTAAAGGATCAATTATATGGACAACAATTAAGATAGGGGCTTCTCGCGTTTAGAAAGGTTTGTTCTAGATTATCAATAGAGCTAATTGTGCACTATTTTGGACTTATTCTTGGGATAATAATCCTCCAATTTTCCTAATTTTCCTAGTTTCAATCTATAAGTGAATATTTTCATGTGGTTGGATGGTCAAGAGTAACTAAATTTAAGTAACCAATTCCTCTGAGGGATATTTGATTTATCACTAGAAAGATCCTAAGGTTTGGACTAGGGGGTAGAAGATATAAATACTCTTTATTTCATCCTTGCTACTTTTTTTCTTTACAATAATATGATATTTTATCTTGGGTTCATTGATAATAAAGGAGTTTATTTTTTTGCCCTTGGTTACTAGTATTTGTTGCAACATGAATAAGAACTTTGTGTTGTTCCTTGATGGGGGCAAACTTGGAATAAAATTGGTTAGCCAAAATGTAACTTTTTTATGCAATTTCTTAATCAAAATAAATTTCTTACTTAGGAGAATATAAGGAAGAAAAAGGATTCCATGGACCATTTAAGTGTGTTCTTTGTGGCATTAATGAAGAGACAACTAATCACCTCTTTTTTCAATTTTCTTTCTCTATTGTGATTCAAAAAATTTGGTGGAGGATGTGACACATATCTAGACTTCCAACCACCTCTATTTCAGATTTATGGGACAATATGGGCTAGCCTCTTGCTTTTTTTGCCTTCCTTATGGCTACTTGGGGGATTGGCCTCTCTTTGATTCTCTAGTGAATTCAGTTACAGTGAAATAAATGATTTTTTCATGGATGTCAGTGTATTTCTTTGCAAATTTTGAATAAAATCAATGGTATGCTTAGAGAAATGGTAGATGCCAAGGTTAATATGGATGACCTCTTGACTTCCTCAGACAGTCGAGTACTTAAAATTTTGGAGTTGGACTTGTCTGGAGTTTCTCATAATAAGATGGATCACAAAAAATATGCCTTATAGAAGGTGAATAGATCTGGGAAGTGGCCACCTCTTCCCAATGGTCTCTTTAATATTAACACAAATGGATTTTTTCATGTAAATTTAGGTGATACACGGATTAGCAAGGTTAGTCGTGATAGTGAGGGTTTTGTCCACTTTTTCTTCTCTACTTATCTTGTTTTGCAAACAAATAATAAATGGAAGCTTGGGAAATTTTTAAGGCCTTGGAGAAGGCCAACAATGTTGGCTGGAAAAAGGTTATTAGTGAATCGGATTCTATGATATTGATTTCCTTGTTGAATAGAAGAAATTTCCAAGATTCCTCATGGAGACTACCTCAATTTTTTAGGAAAATTATTGTCACAAAAAATATGATTTTATTTCATTTGACCATATCATAAGGGAGTGGAATAATGTTGTTGATTGTTTGGCCAAATGGGCTTTGGAGGGGATGGACGGTCAGAATGTGTCTAGATGGAGAGCATTGAACCAAGATAAAACCTACCAACTTTGTCAACTCATTCAAAATGATCATTGGTTTTACTAGGAGCTTTAATGGTTATAATATTGTTTGGTTTTTATGGTGGGGTGATTGTTAGAAGAAAGGTTGGATTCACTAGGAGCTTCAATGGTTGTAATATTGTTTGGTTTTGCAGGAACCTCAATTGGTTTTTCTATTTTGGTTATTCTTGATGGCTATTGTCATCTTGAAATCTATTTGATGTGTATGTATTTAGTTTATTTTAAACAAATCTTATTTTCTACCCAATTTGTTTTAACTAATTAGAAAATACAAATAAAAATCAATTTGAGTCTAACTACATAAACTAAATAAAAAGCGTAGAGGAGCCTATTAAAATGGAAAGAAAATACAAAATAGTAAAATTGGTGTGTTATTTTATATAAATAACATAAAAGCATGTAGAGAATGTTAGAAATCTGAAATAGATTGAATAACCCAAGGAACTTTTTAAGAGAAAACAAAGTTACATAAACTGGAAAAACATGAGAATGCAAACTAGGACTCTAAGAGATTATGCAATATCGATGTGACAATATTGCATTAAGAGATTCCAAACTAAATCAATACAATGCAAAGATGCAAATATAAGCTAGGTAGTGAGTTTATATAGAACTAAGGAGAGGATGTAGGTGACAAATCCAACCAATATAAATTAACCAAAAAAAGTGGATATGGACCACCAAAAGTGGAGAATGCCACCAAAAGTGGAAAGTGTTCCACCCTTTAAGGAAGGGGAAAACACATCACTTATATCCTAGTAATAAACTCACTTTATTATCCTAAGCAAGCTTAATAAAAAGTGTAGGAAAACCAAGGAACAAGGGAAAATAAATTAACCCACTAAGAAAATAAAAACCTACACCAACACCCCCCCCCCTTAAGTTTAGCTTAAGAGGATGTAAAGGATGATGGATTCTCACAAATGAAGTGATGTTAGGTACTTATGTATATATCAAATTCCCCCCAAAGAAGAATAAGCCCCCCCACAAATAGAGAGAGAACATCATGCAGAATAGAGAGAGAAGAAGAGAAGTACTAAGTAGCCCCTCCCAAGGAGATCCAATGTAGATACTCGAAACTGGATGGAGAATATGGTTCACAATCGTCGAACAACGTTCCTCCCCTTAGGAAGAAACAAAACCTGTGGTATATGCAAGATATCTCCCAAGTCCTGAAAGGAATATGTAGGAATAAAGTGCAAAAAGTATGAAGTCTCTGAAGTTGGCTCAAGTATCCCTATATTGATGTTGAAAGTAGTCACAATCAAATCAAGCATTCTAGGCCACACTGTTGAAGATGACAAATCAGAATCTCCTAGAGATTGAAGTAGAGCATAATCCAAAGATAATGATGGTTTGATAAGAGTTGTGTAATGACTATCATCCAAGAGAAGAGATAACCCCTCAAATGTGTCCTCCAAATTTGAAATATATGTCTCCATAAATAAGTCAGAAACACCTATTAAGAGATCATCCCACAAAGCTATATTTGGGAGGTAATGGATGTCCTGTTGAAAGAAGTCATTGGAATCTTTCGAAGAAGCAACACTTAATTCTAAAGTAGCAACAATAGATACAAGGACCAAAGAGTTGTTCTCAAAGAGAAGACATATGTCCTCAATAGTGTTATCTAGATACGAAATGAAGGACTCTAAAAACAAACAAGAGATGTTTGGTAGAAATTGGTTGCAATGAACTAAATCCATAAGACATAACTGATCCTACTACAATGAATCATTGGAGGCTCTCGAAGAAGCATCGCTTGAATCTAAAGTTGCAACAAGTGATGTTAATGTGATCTCAACATGAGGATGAGAAGCAAGAGAAGTCTTTGTGTCATCTAATTGTTCAAAATGTGCATAATACTCAAACAACTCTAAAGTATTTTCATCAAAGGGTATATTATCTGCATCATCAAG
This sequence comes from Sequoia sempervirens, assembly GCA_007258455.2. Classification (NCBI taxonomy): domain Eukaryota; kingdom Viridiplantae; phylum Streptophyta; class Pinopsida; order Cupressales; family Cupressaceae; genus Sequoia; species Sequoia sempervirens. The sequence continues at coordinate 148,217 of VDFB02294170.1, forward strand.
TGGAATGAGGCATCTTGTAGCAGGATCATATGGGAATGAAGAAACATGAGGGTCTCCAAATGTCTCCTAAATCTTGGTCCAAAGTGTGCAGGGACATTCAATGTTTGCTATAACCAACATAGTGTAATTATCAACATGAGAACCAGTAAATCCTAATACATGATCAATTCTATTATCCCATACTAATTTCCTTTTAGGTGTGTCTAGTTTAGGCACGAGCCCATAAAGGTAAGGCAAAAAATTTAGCCATCTAAGATGGGTTAGAATGTTTTTTTTCCAAGACTCATAATTGGTCTTGTCTAGGATTATCATAGAAGGATGTTAGAAAAACCCATGATACAATCCTCAAATGATTACAAAGGAACACCAAAAGAGAACACCAATACACTCCCACCTTTTCAATAGTATCAAAAAATTACCCCCTAAATATTACAAGGTTGGCACTTTATAGTTTAGTGCGATTACAAATCCTTTTCCAAGATACAATGCTCAATAGGCTCAAAATGGCCAAAATTACAAATTCAAATAAAAAATGAACCTGGGACAAAATCTGAAAAAATAGCTTTATACCTGTGTAGTTCTCTTCAATACCTTTCTAATGCCTATTCGTTTCCAAAAAATGGAGCACCGAGGCGAAAGTTATGAATTTTTAAAGAAATTTGCACAAATTAACTTAACCTATAATATCTAGTACAAAATGGCAAAAAATATTTGTAATACCTCCATGGATGGAAATTTTTCATCTCTAGCTTTTTGACGATATCTCATTTTCCAAAAATGGACATCATGACGAAACTCTATGATTTTTTGAAAGACTGGTTGAATTTAGCCTGCAATGATGACCCCCTTGACAAAATAAAAATTTGCCAAAAATCAAAGTCGTCTAAAATATAATTTTTTTATATGAGAATAGGATTTTTGGGCCTTCTGAATGCAATGGAAAGGTCTATTTGGGCCGAAAATGCTCCAATAAAAATGTGTTCACCATATTTGAGCTTCAAACCCTCGTTTACAACTATGTCAAATGATCTTCAATTTGGATGAAACGAAAGCCAGATCTAACTTTCTCGGGCCTTTTGGATGTGTTGGAACAGTCACAAATGCTGCTAGTATAACTAGAAATGTTGCAATCACCCAGATCTCACAAAATACATATGCAATATGTAGAGGTTATTAGATCTTTCCAAACCATATCTAATTCTCCATATCGTTCAAAATGCGAGAGAATAGCATACAAAAATTCACAAGATCTTTACAAGAAAACTCAATCTCTCAATCAAGAATATATGAACTAAAATTTCTCAAAAAAAATCTCTGATACCATGTTAGAAATTTGAAATAGATTGAATAACTCAAGGAACTTTTTAAGAGAAAACCAAAGTTACATAAACTAGAAAAATATGAGAATGCAAACTAGGACTTTGAGAGATTATGCAATGCCAATGTGAGAATATTGCATTAAGAGCTTCCAAGATGAATCAATACAATGTAAAGATGCATGCAAAAGATGTAAATATAAGCTAGGTAGTGAGTTTATATAGAACTAAGGACATGATGTAGGTGGAAAATCCAACCAATATGAATCAACCACAAAAAGTGGATATGGACCACCAAAAGTGGAGAATGGCACCAAAAGTGGAAGGTGTTCCACCCTTTAAGGAAGGGGACAACACACCACTTATCTCCTAGTAATAAACTCACTTTATTATCCTAAGCAATCTTAATAAAAAGTTTAGGAAAAACTTAGGACTAAGGAAACATAGATTAACCCACTAGAAGAAGAAAAAAAAAAAAAACCTACACCAATAGAGAATTGGATGAACAAATAATAATTTAAAAATCATAAACCAAAGCTAGCCCATTTTATTAAAGTTGGTTCTACTACAAATATTTTAATATTACTAAAATTTGAAATGTGTAAATACTAAAATAATACAATGCTATATCAATACAATATATATATAGGTGAGTGTGTTTAGATTAAGAAGTGATGATGGTATCAATCATGTGATAAAATTATTGAATTCATATGTAGAAAACATGAAAAACATCTCTAATTTTGTTTGTTTTGTTCAATTATTTCAAAAATTATACAAATAATGTTTGCATATGTACATTAAATGAAACATGATGAATGAATAGTTTGGATAGATTGTATGTTGTTCAATAGAAAGTGAATTCTTTAGGTTTGCATATGTTTTAGAATATATATTTTTAAATAATCTATAGATATCTTCATATCTAAATCAACTACATTACTATATAATGATGAATATATCAAATATTGTTTAAATATAGGGAAATCAAATTCATAATTTTGAATTAGTACTAAAACTAGACAAACCATAGTTTTCTCAAGGGGTAGAATTGCACTATTGCTTTTTCTACTATTAAGATCTGTAGAAACAAGGATAGGAACTTGTAAATTTTTGCAAATGCCTCTAAGAAATTGATCATTATTTTCCATCACATCTATTGAATTTGTCCATATATAATTGGATAATCCATCTTGTGCCTTATTTGTGGGCTAAACCAAAAATGGGTCTAATTTGGAGCTATGTCCAAAACTGGAGAAGGGAAGAATGAGTTTCTTTGAGAAGTTGTATGGATTTAAACTTGTGTGGATAAAACTTCTCATTGCACTAATGCTTCTCATGTATACAACAACCATATAAGCAACCTCTTATGTTATATCAAATGTTACAAGCCGTCAATTTTTCTTGGACTTAAGGCCTCTAATTTCTACAACATAATAACCTCGAGGATGTTTCCTAACACCTCTACATTTTATTGGCTCTATAGAATGTGCAAACTTCTTAAGATTCAAACTTAGGTGTTGACTACTTTGATTCTTTTCAACAAATTCTCAAGAGTTTGATTGCTTTAGCAATTTCTCCCTTTTTCCTTTGGCTTCTCCAATGCAAGATCAAATTTTCATTACAACATATTTTGGCTAGCATTAGTACACTTTCAATTGCCTACACTTTTTATTAGAATTTGCTTATTCATATATTTGGAAAATAAATTGGGCTTGACTCAATTTTGCAAGATAGTATAATAAATTATGATATTAACGACAAACTAAGATTTACTATAATGGAAGTTCAAATAATTTAAAACTATTATGGTATACTATTAGAAAAATTAAATCATTAACAAAAGAAACCATTTTCAATCTCTACAAGTTCAAACATGTAAACATAAATTAGCTTTGGAATTCTTACTAGCAATTGTATTAGATTGCCTACAATGGAAACAACTATTTTCTTAACAATTTAAACCTCATTTTTGTACAAATTATCTTGCAATCCAGTTTATGCTTGGGAGATGAATTCATGGATGCTAGGAACCTTTAAAAACCCAAGCATCAGAAAATCCATTTCCAACGTAATAGAAAATGAATTATGATTTTATTTACTTGAGATGACTAAAATTCAAAAATAACCATATTGATTATCCACATTTATGTTTTGGTCACCCAAGAGTATTAACAAGCATCTAACACAATATATGCTCCACTCTAGTTAGATAGTTTAACATGCACTTTGCACTTGGAATATTGAGTATTTCACTTTGCAACAGAGACAACACCCAACTACCTTTGAATGACCAGACATTGATTTCATATGTATACTTGGTTTCACATTAACAAGTTATACTAGTTTTTACATGATTATCACTCTTGGATTAGGTTGGTTTTAATGAATGAAAAAGTAGAAAAAGACTAATGCATTGCATATGAGCAATATGAGAAAATAGGAAGTCTTCATAACTAAAATGAGAAATAGAAGTAATATGAACATTTCAAATGTTAGAATAGTAAACCCTAGTAACATGATAGCATCTAAATAGTGACAAATCATTTTTTAATAAGGCGGAAGATTAAAAATTTATAATTATTATTAATGTGAAATAACTAATTGCAATTTCTTAGTATTCCATCCACCTTGTTATGCATAATTTTTCAATTTCTTGTTATGATATCCTGTAAGAGTGTTGCAACAAATGAACCATTTTAGCACTCATTTTGAAAATAATAAGTCTAACATAATGTAGCATCATAAATTGTCACCCTTAACAATTTCACACTATGTTTTGCCCCCCTTAAGTTATTGTCTAGCCAATTGTACACCTAATTTCTTAAATTATGCATTTTGTTGCCCATTTTAACATTTATTAACAAATTGCAAGTATAAATCCAAAGCATTCATTTAATATTTTGTCCCAGACACCTTAAGCCCCACAAAATAAGGTTGGGACATAATCATCTAGGGTGACTTAGTCCCCCTATTTTTCCTTTGAAATTGAATATGTTGGAGGTGCAATTTTATTATGTGAATTTCAAATGTCCAATATCAACTATCGAGATTTAATTTTTGAGAAATTAGAATAATTGCATATAAATACCTAGTTATTGCATCATTTGAAATCTATCTAGAAATTATTGGAAATCAAGAGCACTATCAAACAATTCAAGAGATTTATTGCAGAAATTCAAGATCCAAGCATAATGTCAAAGTGTATGTGAGTTTGTTCATGTTTATGTTATCATATTGTTTGTGAAGACTAACCCTTGTAGGTCTCCAAGAAAATCAAACAAGAAACATTTGAGCCTTGAAGAGATTTGTATGATTTCAGTCCTTCAAGGAAGCCATTAAAGGGTGGCAAATTGCAACACTTTGTTGATTCATCGTTCCTATTTTTCTATTTATCCATTTATCATTGATATTGCCATTGTGGAAGTGGAAACACTAACACGGGGTTTGACTAAGGCAAACCCCTAAATGGCACAACTCTTCCCTCTCTCTTTGAATTTGCAAGTTTCAGATCTAAAGAAGACTGGGAGAATTTTGAAGTTCAATTATTCATTGTTGCAACCAAACCTTACACCTTGACAACAAACGAAAACTCAGTTACAAAATTATCCGATAGTGATCCAACAGTGTGACAAATAGAAAATGAAGGTTTTGATCTAGCATCTAAGGATTGTGAAATCAGATCTGAGATCATCCTACTAGGATATAGTCGCCTAGTCCTCAAAAATCTGCTTCAGATTCATATCATAGGTACACAATGTCCTGCTGTGTCCATTTTTGCAATCTAAATTTTTCTGACTTTCTATGTTTGTTGTATTTACATCAGAACATTAATTTGCATCTTTAGGCTAGTTGAATCATTGCACTTCATCCTTAGGTCCATTTTAGATTTGTTCAAGGGCAGACTAACTCATCTTTCAGGTTGTAATTCAATCCTATATCATGTCCAAATCTATCAAACACCCGCTACCTCAATTTTAAATGAAATACCCCCTTTGAAAAAGTGTTAAACCATAGAGTTCAAATCCTAGGGTTTACTGTTTTCACTATTTCACATAAAAGAGTAATTGTAAACCACTATAGTAATTCATGATCATCATGTTGACATTTTGAACCAAATTAGATAAATTTTTACGCATGTTTGCAAGAGTAACCTAGGACCTTTTTTTAATTTTTGATTTCTCTTTTCTTAAATAATTATTTGTTTTACAAGTAATTTTATTTATTTTTGTTGTATTTATCATGGAAGTAGTGAATAAACAATATTATTTTTCAAAGATATTTCTAGAATGAAAAGATATTGAGAAAATATTTTCTCCATAAAATCATGATTCTAAATAGATTTGGTAAGTAAAATAAACATATGGATTCTACTAGATGATGGCCTAGGTAAGGCTATATAAATATAATTCTTACTTAATTATTGTTAGTTTTATTTTCCACTTTCTAAACATATATATGTTATGGTTCTTTGTAAAATAAAAAATAAAGATTGAGAAATTTTTGGAGAAGAATTCCTCTAGAGATTTTTGTTCTTTGTGAAGTAGAAAATGTTCTCTATAGATAGAAATATTCTTATCACAAACCTTGTAGCCTGGTTACTACAATACAATAATATCTATTTTCTCTTTAATTTTTCTACCACCATAGAGAGCTATCTTTTTTGTCAATTTATCAAGGATTTAAGCATGTGGATTCTCTAAAAATCCATTTGAAATAGTGACTTGTAATGAGCCATCCATATTAACAAAATAATTAAAGAATAATTTGAAATTAATAATATAGAAATGTCATAAAAACAAATTATTTCCAATATTATATCATTGCACATATTTCTAATATTATATATTGCACATATTACAAATAAATGATTAATAAGATACAAATTCATATTAGAACTACTATTATATTAGAGTAATCATGCATTAACTAATAACTAATTACTATTTAATTGATTATTAGTCTAATTTATTCTCATGCACTTAAGCTAAATCTAGGAGTGCTTTTATGTTTTTAGGGTTTTGCTCTTATATAACACTCAACCCTCATTGTAATTACCACTTGAGCTTTCATATATTTTTGAAAGTCTCTTGCTTCTATAGCTTTTTCTTGTTGAAGAATATTACACATGTTGTTTGTAGATCTCTTGCATGGAAAGTGTTTGCTTTTTGTTTTATCTTGTGGCTCGTGGTTTTGTGATTTTTCACAATTCTAACATATCCCACCAATGTGGCAAATATATCAATATACATAGTGCTCAAATTTGAATTCACCTACATACAAAAATAACACATACAAATACTTTAACCTCTATTTTTGATATATAGAGGTCTACCTACATTCAAAAAATCATTGATTTAATCAATTAGATGTTTCAAATCATGGTACTTGGGAATATAACTCTGCCCTTGTCAGAATTAGTGTTTTTTCTCTCCAAATTTCTATAATTTAATAATTAAAAAAGCAAAAAAAAAAGCTTTTAGTCAAAATTCGTTTTAGATCATGGTATGTGAGAATATAACTCTACCCCTGTTGAAATCAATAATTTTTTACTTCGAGTTTTTGTAATTTAATAATTAAAAAAACTAAAAAATCCAAAAATCTTTAAAAAGTAAAAACAGGTTTTTGACCGAAAGGGTTCTGCTAGAAAGCTGAATCATTTTTTATCAAAACACTTTCAGTCGAATGGGTTCTGATGGAAACCTATTCAGCCAAAATTGTCCAAGTTGCATCCCACTTGGCAGGTAACTCACCATTTTTTGAATTTTTTTGAAACTTCCAACTTCACATAAATATTTCCTTAGTCAGAATTATTCAAAAAAAGAAGAAAAATACCCTTTTGTAGAGCTCGCAGTGTTGAATATATATTGAAAGTAGGTTCTTCAATTTCAAAAAGAGGTTGATTAGAAACTTAAAAAAAAATAGTAAAACATGATTTTTAAATTGGAAAGCATATGATGCCCTAGAAGAGAGAATCCTCTTCAAAAGGGTATAATTTGTTTTTTCTTAATGAAAAAAAAAGTAAACAATAGTTAACATCAAATTAAAACTATCAAATTATTGTAAGTTTGACTTTAAAACGTTATTATGAGAAAAATACATATCAAAACTTCAAAAAAAAAAATCATGCCCTAGATATTGAAGTCACCTATTTCAAAAAAAAACAATTAGGATAAAATGAAGTTTTTTTCTATTTGTTTTTTGACATCAACTAAACGTCACTTTTTCTTGAAATTTTTAGCATTTCAAAATCTACTCTTAAATTGATGAAAAAATATCTATGCAATTTTTAAAAAATCTGAAAAATTACGAGAATAAATTTCAACAAGAGTTCTACATTTTATTAGTTTACATCATTTTAAAATTCAAAACATAAAGACCATTTTTATGTGGTTGAAGTTGAGAATTATTTTTCATGTTGGTCGATTCCTTTGTACTTTTACCCATATTTTGAGTTTTCATTAAAAATATTTTAACCATCAATAATAGGAAATAAATCATAGTCATCTCATCTTAGTGCAAGCAATCATGTATGCCCAATTGTAGGAGAGAAAACATCATCCAAGTGTTTTACATCCAACCATAGACCAAATGGTCCCCACTCATCTTCCCACTAGATGTGGTCCACCCCTACAATAAGAGTGATATATAAGGATGTTTGTAGTAGAAACATATCTAAGAATCAAGTGTGTGTGTGTGTGTATGCACACATCCATCACATGCAACCTATGATGAAATATCCTAGATTCCTTTTGGATGACATGATATTTGAATAACATGGACCTTGTGGTACAACAAACTAATGATGTATATAACTACAAAATCACTTTCGACAAATCATCCAATTATCAATTGCATAAATGTGGATCATTTGTTCACAACACTATTGTCTCTTTCTTGACTCTTCTTAATGATTAATTAATTAGTGAAATACAAGTATAAACCAAAAATATAAATTATCTTTCAATTAACAAACTTTGTGCATTCCTTTCCCTAAGTTGGTCCCACTATATTCTATTAAATTAGACAGATAATCATAAGCACAAATCAACATATACATACATGCATACATATTGAAACATTGAAAAGAGTTTTCACCTAAAGCAAATGTTGAAAGAGGAGGTGTCCACCTATGTTCAAACACACTTTCCTAATTTCATTAGAAAGAGAGAAGATCACAAAGGGATAGTATTGACTTTCAACCTTGAGGTGATTCAACCCTATTTTGGACCTTGGATCTCTACTTTCTTATGATGAAAAAAATAGATTTGTAATATTTTGGAATTAATTAAAGCACATAAACTATGTGAATCGTATGAACTAACACTTGAAATGCAAAATTCTATGATAAAAAAAATGATAATTTGCAAGCAGATTTGAGAAGGGTAGGATAGTGTGCACCTATCATAAAAAGTGGGTTTCAAAGTGCCTACAAGAACTCATTCTCCCAAGAGCGAATGGGTCTTTGCACAAGGGTTTTTCTCAACTTTTAGGGTCCTCCGATGCCAAATCCGAGCTTCTGATTTCTCCAAGTTTGACTGTTGGAAAGTCGGACATAAAATTTGTAGGTGAGTTTATGTGACTTGACAACAATGTTGACAACAAATGCAACTTTGTAAAATTGCCCCTTCAAGATATTTTGAATCTTTCTCCACCTATAAATCTGCACATACAAAGAGAGAAGCAAAAATGTTTGTTTTTGGGTGAATGGGAGTTTGCCTTAGTCAAACCCTACATTTGGTAATTAAACCTTGATAATAAAATAAAGACAAAATAAAGGAATTGATGAATAAACATATATTGTTACAATTCACCAAACCCTTAATGGTTGCCCTTAGAGGATTGAATTCAAACACATCACTCTAAGGCTTAGCTTGGATAATGCGTGAATAGGCTTGATTGATTGATTGATTTGATGCTTGAATGCTTACTTGAATGCTTAAAACATACATCACAATGTTAGCTCCAAAACATGACATGAACACACACAAACTTTGACATGATGATATGATCTTGATTGTGCTAAAATTTTATTTGATTGATGTGAAAACCAAAACACAATCAAATCCAAAAATTTTTAGCACAACTTGATGGATTGTGGAAACTTGATATCTTTAATGATCTTGATTGTTGTTGTAGATGAGTAATAAATCTTCTCTTCAATGCTCTTGACAATAATATTTTCTCTTGTGAAAGTTTTCTTAATGCTAGATGTTTTACATTGGTAAAAAGACTATGTATTTATATGTGTTTATTTAATTTCCTAAAAAATTAGATTCCAAAAGCCAACACTTGAAATTTAAATTTGAATAATTAAAATGCCACCAATAACATACTGAAAAATGGGTCTTGGCACTTAAGGAGGACTCTAAATCCAAGACACACATGATCCGAGATGTTTTAATTAATAATGGCAATTGTTTAATATGGGTTCCCCTTACAGAAAACGGGAATAATAAGGCTTTGGAATGCATAATTTGGTCAATTAGAAGCCTAATTAAGTCCACTTAATTAAGGGGATGCAAACAAAGTGTAAAATTGTAAAGGTATACAATTTCATACACTACATTTAGTCCCCACTTTAGTGAGAGTATGAACTTATGCTCGAACTCACACTAAAGTAGACAAATAAGTCAAGAGGTCTAATTGTACAAATGTTAGAAAGATAAGATGACAAGGACCAAGCAGGATGATCAAGCCCCCAAGATATAAGATCCCATGGAAAACCAACAAAGGCATAAGAGACACATGCATGTAGCAGCAACACAAGATGCACAATCATACAATGTCAAAATTAATGCAAAAGGGGATGAACTAGTAAGTTGTGTTGTCTCATGTCCATCAAACACGCTCACATGGCTCCATTGGCGAGCAAGTTATGTTATACTTGATGACCGTGAAAAATACACTCACAAGAGCTAGTGTAATCCAATATAAACTAGGTGAGCCCCAAGGCAAAAGGGTGAGAAACACACAACGGTCTATTGTGTACCCACAAAAAAGTGGCAGATGGAAAAGTCACACCAAGTCTACATGCCCTTCATACGTCAACTATACCAAAAGTTATACTTCCTGATAACTTTGATAAGGTGCCACACAAAATGGTTAAAGGTTTCACAAGGCTAGCAAGCTGCATTATGCTAGACACTCATGAAATAAAAGGCACCACTAGCAAGCAAGTTGTATTATGCTCAATGGTCATGAACTAGTTTTAAATGCAATAAGATTGAAAAGAATCAAGATAATCAAAGGGGTTTTGCTTAATACATGAAAGGTCTCACCTTAGGGAGCATCACACTTGATATCACCACCAAGAGAGGACTAGTTGAAAAAACTCACACCTTAGGGAATGCAAACTATAGCATTACCATTAAGAGGCATGTCATATGCCAAGAAATGTCACACTCTTGTAGGACATCAAACCCAATGTCACCACCAAGAAGACACATCACATAATTAAGAAGACCACACTTTGAAAATGGGTCATACAATTATGTGAACAATGAGCGAGAGACTAAATACCCCCACTTTAAAGAAATTGTTAAACAGCATGTCGTGAGCAATTACTTTAAAGTAGAAGATGATAAAGGCCAAACGATAAAAGAAGACATGAGAGCTTATTTGGAAAGCTCTACGCCAATGATATGTTTCCAAATAAAGCTACACCATGAAGAGGGGTTGCCCCCAAATTAAATCCAAAGATAACACATAAGGGATCCACGGATTCAGGGTCAACATATGCCTTTGCTACAATGATATAATAGAGCTCAAAACCATTATCATTCCCAAAATACTCGTAAAACAATAAACATAGTGGAAGAATGACACATAGAGAGTGAAAACAAATAAAAGCATTTGGGTCAACATGGAAGAGACCTAAATGTATCAACGCCTTGCATCGTCTCCAAAAGGAAGACACAAGACAAAGGATAAAAGACAATGGTCTATGACATATAGAAGAATGAAGATACAAATAGAAGAATGTCACGATGGATTCACTTCCTTTGTATCCTTGCACCAATGGAATGACAAGGGTCATCCAAAGAAAGCTCACAAACATAAAGACATAACAAGCAACATGATACGAGGGATCACATTATGCACATGCAATCACAAAGAACATGAAAATAAGATAAAGAAAAGACTGGTATGTCACATGCGATCCAACCTAAAGTAGGTCGTCCACATCCCAATCTTGCTCATTGTATATAGAAGGCGGATAACTAGCAAAAGGAGCAACAAGTGCCATACTAGGACAATCACCAGGTTCAACATGTGGTGATTCACTCTTGTTAGGAGGATCATCACAGTTGCCCCCATCTAAATTCATAAAAGTGGAAGATAACAAATTCAATTCATTACGCACTTCTTCGTCAATCTTGGTAATCTCATCATCATCATTTAAGTTAACCACAATAGGAGGTCTAATCATGTCCATAGAGGTTTCATGTTGTGGCGAAGGTGAAGAATCATCATGCTTTGTTTGAGTTGGTGTTTGATCTTGGTTTGTTGGTTTGTTGTTTTCTTCTAATTGACGAGCAATAGCATGATGTCTATGCCTACGCTCTTTAGCATTTCAGTTTCTTCTTGCACGGTTTTCAATTTGTGATGGTGTAGGAGTGAGTTTATCAACCATTGGTTTCTTTTCTTCTCGCAAGGGAGGAACAAAAGGAACCAACGAGGGTTGGTTAATCACTTTCTCTTTGGGTTTATGAACTTGTTTGATCTTAGGAGGAACAATAGGAACTGTATGGTTATCTCTTGGTCTCCTATAGGAGATGGGTGGAGGAATAATGGTTGATTTTCCTTGGTTACTTCGAAGGGCTTTTGGTTCAATCATAGTTTCATCAATGAGAGGAGATTCAATCATGGATTTGAGAATATTGCTAAGAGATAATTCTACTATGCGCTTTGTCTTGAACTTTTGATAAGATTTGAAAAAGAATTCCTCACGAGGCTTAATAGGTTCCATGGGTTCGGGCCAAAAGAAATCTAATGAAAAGTTCCCACGGGAAGACAAAGGATTAAACCCACTATGATGTACTATAAAGATTTCATTTCCAAATGGAAATTTCAAGCATTTATGGATGACTGACGGGATAGCATCCATGAAGTGTAGCCATGGATAGCCTAACTTCACCCAGAATTGATCCGACATCGGGATGATGGAGAATGAAACATCTAATTGTTTCGGTCCAACTTTTAATGGGAGAGTGATCGAACCTATCATAGGGCGAGCAAAACCATCATGTGTTTTGATCCATGCTTTTGATTGTTCGTAAGAATCTTCGTAAAGTTCATGCACAAGTACTAATTCCTCAGTAATCATGTTCTCTACACACGCGAGATCAATTAATATCCCATTAGTAGGCTTGCCATTGATTCTTCTGGCGATGTAAAGAGGACCATTGGGTGCATGTTTCATTATGCCATTTTGTGAGAAAGTAATGTCAAGAGACAAGTTGGTTTGGCCCTTATGAGGTTGAACATCAATGAATATGATCATAGCTTGTATATCATCCTCATTATCACTCATGTTATTATTAGTCATGTCTTACAGTTGGTCAACATTCATCACATCATTCTTAGTATCACTAGCTTTCACAAAAGAAATGGAATGATTCGACATTGGATTAGTAAAGATTTGTAAATTTTGGTTGGGAGGGGCAACAAACTTATTTCCTTGATCATTAACACCGCCAATCTAGATGTGATTAGAATTAATGAGGCCTTGCACAATATTTTTAAGACGCGTGCATCATTTTGTATCATGTCCATTTTGTCTATGATAATGGTAAAACACATTTGGGTTATGGTTCAGCGGTAAAGGCTTGGTGGTATCAAGAGCTCTAATGGGAGGTAAGGTAATTAGGTTCTTACCAAACAATTGCAACATGATCCAGAATGAAGGGTATCGGGTAATAGGGTAAATTGCCTATTCTTTTCCCTGAATTGAAATGGAGTTGTTTTTATAGCAGCTACTTGAGACTCAACATGTTGATTTGTTAGAGGTGGATTTATGTATATAAAGTCCTTATTTTGTTTCTTGAATGGTTGGAAATTATTATGAGACACAGATTTAGATTTTTTAGGATGATTAGAAGTTTTCGCTTCACGATGACTAACCGAATTCTGATAGTCATGGAGAGTCATGCACAAGTGGGTGGAGGGAAAGTTAATCATCCCAAGCATATCTTGAATCTTTGTGCACAAATTCTCAATAAAAATTCTTTGAAGATTGGCATCGAGAATCTCAATATTGATTTGTGAGTAAAGCAATTGATAATGTGCTATGAAATCAATGACCTTTTCATCATCTTTTTGTTTGCGTTGCATTAAATCAAGTAAGGCCATCTTGGGACCAATTTGCACTTGGAAATGGTTAAGGCATCAACAAGCTCATTGAGTTATTTGATAAAGAGAAAAACCATTCCAAGGTTGTATCTTTCAAGGATCAAGGGAAAAGCTTAGCCAAGAGCTTACCTTTGAAAATGAAGTCACCACACAAGGCTATGTATGTTGATACATGGTTACTAAGATCTCTTTTACTGCCATATTTCTCAAATATAGGAATCTCTATGCCTTATGGAATTTGTGCTCTCAATATCTCCAATGATAATGGCTTTCATTTGACATATTGTGAAAGTTGGCCATTTTGATTTTGGTTCAATGTGAAAATTTGTAGTTGGAGGGATGGAACGTTTTGCAAAAGTTGATTGAGGAAGGAATCATTGGTTGTGTTTTGGAAAGGTGGTGAATATGGTGGAGGTGTATATGTGTTGGGAGGACAAGTGAATTGCAAGTTTGTGAGAGGTGATGGGTTAGGAGATTATGTTTGAATTAACAAAGCTAAAAGGATTCCCAATGGAAATACCCAAAGTTGGATTGGTGTTGCTAGTTGGTTGACTTGTTGTAGCAACAGTTGAATGAGTGTATGTAGGAATAGAGGCCACAGATGTAGGGGTAATTTGATTGACTTTGAGTATATCCCAAAGTTTGAGCACAACTATTCAATGTAGGAACATGGTTATCGATGATGTGAGCTAGGCTACACATAATATCTAGTCTTTGTTCATTATCAAGAATTTTCCTCATGTTATCTATGACAAGAACCATAGTACTAGAAATATATTCAACACTCACAAAGTCTTGTAATCATTCTAAGGCTTCATCCATTTGTTTTAGCTTCTCTTGAGGGACATGAGAAATAATGGTTTTAGTATTAGTAGGATTGGAAGTCATAGGACATGTGATTTCATGGATGGATACCAACATGGGTTGACTAGTGTCAACACTATTAGTGAAAGAGTTGGAAAACCCAAGATCCATGGCAGATGTATTGGCATGGGATGCCATAAATCTCAAACTACATCTCACTGAAGTATTGGCAATAAGACACCAAGTTTCAATACTCATACAAGTTTCACCAACCCAAAGTGTACCCAAAATGGGCTAAACAAATGTAGCTAACACCCAAAAATGGGAAACACAATGCAAGTATGTGAAAATATATTGCAATTTTCAGATCTAGCATATGAGATTTATTGATTTTAGAACATGCAAAAACCTGATAATGATGTCTTTTGAATGCAAAATTTTCTTTTGAACAATGCACTTGTTTTGATCAATTGACTTGAATGCAAACAACTACAAAAAACTACAAATTTGGAAACTAAAACTGAGATCTCTAAACAACAAGAAAGAAAGTAGACAGACTAATTTATGCTCAGAAATTTAGAAAGTTACCTGTACAAGGACAGGTTCACCCAAGGGCGAACAAGTCTTTATACAAGGATTTGAAAAATTAAAATATGAGTTTCTGAGTTAATGTTTAAGGTCTCTATTTTAGGTTGCAAATAGACTCTTTCAGTTATAGATTTCCAGAATCTTATGATTAAATTCACATGTAATTTGATGGAAAAAAACAAACACAACAACTTTTGAGATGCAATTTTGACTGAATTTTCTAATGTAAATGATCGAAAGACACCCTTATGTAGACTACTATTTGGAATGTATGCAATATTTTTCGATTTTTGTGAATTTAAATGATGTAAAATGCAATTTTGAAAGCCTAAATGGGATGCAAAACAACTAATGTAAATCCTAGATCTAGGGTTTTAAAGACTTCCAAATCAGAATTTATGATGTACAATGTTAGGTTCACCAAAATGAAACATAGAAAAAAGTGTTCACTCAAATAGAATGTTGACAGAGGATGTGTCCACTGAGGTTCAAACATATTTTCCTAATTTCATTAGAAATAGAGAAGATCACAAAATGATAGTATTGAATTTCAACCTTGAGGTGAGTCAACCCTATTTTGGACCTTAGATCTCTACTTTTTTATGATAGAAAAGACATATTTGCAATTCTTTGAAATTATTTAAAGTGCATAAACTAAGTGAATCATATGACCTAACACTTGAAATGCAAAATTCTATGATAACACAAATCGAAACGATTGTATGCAGGCAGATCTAAGAAGGGCAAGATGGTGTGCACTATCATCAAAAGTGGGTTTTGAGGTACCTACAAGGACTCATTCACCCAAGGGTGAATGGGTCTTTGCACAAGGTTTTTTCTCAACTTCTAGGGTCCTCTAGTGTAAGAAGTTCGATTGTCGGAAAGCTTGAAACAAAATATGTAGGTGAGTTTCTATGACTTGACAACAATGTTGACAACAAATGCAACTTTTTAAATTTTCTCCTTTAAGATCTTTTGAATCTTTCTCCACCTATAAATCTGCACATACAAAGAGAGAAGCAAAAATGTTTGTTTTTGGGTGATTAGGGGTTTGCCTTGATGAAACCCCATGTTTGGTAATTACACCTTGATAATGAAGTAATAACAAAATGAAGGAATTGATGAATGAACAAAGCTTGCTACAACTCAACAAACCTATAATGACTACCCTTAGAGGACTAAAGTCAAACACATCACTCTAAGGCCCGAATCTTGCATGAATTGGCTTGATTGATTGATTGATGTGATGTTTGAATGTTTGAAACCTACATCGGGTGATCCCACAATAGTGGTTTACAATTTTTGGCCAAAGTGGACACTGAAATAAATTTTTTTAACTAAATCTTCACTTTCGGGCACCTATAGCAGCTAAACTGTGAGGAATTTGAAGATGATGCAAACTAGAGTTTCGTGACATTTTGTCTGTAGATTCTAAATATATTTTTTTCAAAATTTTTGGAATCGATTGCACTTCTTTTTCCATCTCCCTCGAAAACTAGTTTTTTTCATAAAACAACATTTTTAAAAAGTGACGCTCGCCGTATAACGCATAACTTATTTTCCATGAAGGATAAAATTCTAATTCTTTAGAATTTAAATTTGTAACTTCGATATCTAGTACTTCCACTTGGTTAGATAGTTTTTTATTGAATATTTTTCTTGAAAGTTCAAAGTCAAACCAATTACAATTCAAACATACTGCGACCGTGATAACATGTAACTTTTTTTGTATGTATCAAAATTCTTTTTTTTGTTGATTAAGACTTCAATATCTCTGCACTCATATTTTTAAAAAAATATTTAATCTACTATTTTTCCACATAAAAATAGAGAGTTTGATTTTCGGTGAAAAACCTATATTACAAATAAAAAAATAAATATAATAATAAATTAAATTTATTTAAAATTATATTTTTTGGGAAGCTTATAATAAGGACTACATACTTACAAAAATTAAATGTTAAATGAATTCATTTGATCCCCCAAAAGGTAAATCAAAAGTGGTTTTTTATCAACATTTTGATAGGTGTAAAGGAGACTATTATAGGTATGGTTTAAAACTAGCGGGGTTCTATCCAAGGGGGTTTGATATAAGGTAGTTTGATCAAACCCTCTTCAATTGGAATACTTTAAATGAAATTTTTAAAGGCTTAAATCATTATATTTTCTAAAAATATGTGATTTCAACAAAAATCAAAATCTCCCAAAAATTGTAAACCAGCTTTGTGGGATCACCCCATCACGATGTTAGCTCCAAAACATGACATGAACACATAAAATTTGACATGATAATATAATCTTGATTGTTGTAGATCATTGATAAATATGCTTTTCAATGCTCTTGACAATACTATTTTCTCTTGTGAAAGTTGCCTTAATTCTAGATTTTTTAATTGATAAAAAACCATGTATTTATTGGTGTTTATCTAATTTCTTGAAAAATATATTCCAAAAGTCGACACTTGAAACTTGAATTTGAATCATTTAAAATGTTATCAAAAACATACTAAAAAATGGGTCTTGGCACTTAAGGAGGACCCATTCGCCCTTGGGTGAATGGGTCTTGGGACCTTAGAATCAAAACACACATGATCCAAGATGTTTTAATTAATGATGGCAATTATTTGATATAGGTTCCCCTTTCGGAAAATGGGAATAATAAGGCTTTGGAATGTTGTTGATTGATTCAACTTAATATAATTGGAAATCATTCTATGATTTATTGAATTTATTTTTATTTTTATTGATTCATGATAGGGATAAATATGAACCTACATAGATCATATTTGGTTAGTGGTATCTTCTACTCAGTGAGGGGCGATAGTATTCTCCAAGATTGATCTACAATCAGGATACCATCAGTTAAGACTACAGGATGAAGACAATGATAAAACCGCTTTCAGAACAAGGTATGAGCACTATGAGTTTACAGTGTTACCCTTTGGTCTGACGAATGTGCCATCAACTTTTATGAATCTAATGAATAGTGTGTTCCGAGATTGCCTGGACAAATTTGTGCTTGTCTTTCTTGGTGTTATCTTGATATACTTGAAAAACGAGGAAGAGCATCTCCAGCACTTACAGATTGTATTGCAACATTTGAGAGAGAATAAGTTATATGGAAAGTTATCCAAGTGCTCATTCTTCCAAAAGGAAGTACAATACCTAGGGCACATCATCTCTACAAAAGGGATCGTGATAGATCCAACTAAAATAAAGGTAGTCTTGGAATGGCTAGAGTGGAAAAACGTGCACGAAGTTCGCAGTTTCATGGGTTTGGCAAGGTATTACAGGAAGTTCATAGCCAATTTTTGCATAATTGCATGTCCTATTACCTCCCTTAAAAGAAAGGGGAAGAGATTTGAATGGACAGAGAAATGTCACGAGGCTTTTAATATATTGAAAGAGAAATTGACTATGGCACCAATTCTAAAAGTGCTCGATCTTGAGGCACAATTTGTAGTCACCATTGATGCTTCAGGAGAAGGATTAGGAGGTGTACTCATGCAGGATGGGTAGATGATAGCCTATGAGTCCAAGAAACTGAAGAACTGCGAGTAAAATTATGCACCTTAGGACCTAGAATTAGCGGCAATTGTGTATGCAATGCAAATGTGGTGGCATTATTTGTTGGGTAAACCCTTTGAATTAAGGTCAGATCACTAGGGTTTGTGTTATTTGTTTACACAACCTAATATGAGTGCTCAACAAAGAAGATGGCTTGAGTTAATATCTGATAATGGCTTTGAAATCAGTTATATTAAAGGGAAAGAGAACCAAGTAGCATATGCTCTCAATAGGAGGCATGTTTCCTTCATGTTGTAAGTGTGAACTAGTTTTCGTAGTCAAGTAGTACAACAGTCCAGTGGGGACAAGTATTATAAGCAAGTCAGGCAAGCCCTAGTAGATAACCTTCAAGACCCCAAATATGATGGGTTTCAATTTGAGTCAAATGGACTACTCTAGTATATGGGAAGACTGTACCTTCCTGACTTAGGCGAGTTAAGGAACACCGTTTTAAGAAAAACTCATGCTAAACCTTATTCGGGACACCCTGGGGTGACAAAGCTTTTGGCTGATATCAAGTCATTATACTTCTGGAAGGGAATGAAAAGGGATGCCACTAGATACATGGCAGAATGTTTGGAATGCCAGAGGGTGAAAGTTGAACATCAACACCCGGCGGGATTGTTATACCCACATGAAATTACTGAATGGAAATGGCAAGTAATTAGTATGGATTTCGTGCAAGGACTTCTTATGTTTAGAAATAGGCACAATACAATTTTGGTTGTGGTCGATAAATTGACTAAGGTGGCACACTTTATTCCAAGAAATTTGATAGATGGGGCACCCATCATAGCCCACAAGTTTGTTCAGGAGGTTTTCAAATTGCATGGTGTTCTTGAGAAGATTATCTCAGATAAGGATGCAAGGATGACCTCCAAATTTTGGAAAACTCTTTTCACCTCCCTTTGGACCCAATTAAACGTAAGTTCTACATACCACCCTGAGACAGATGATCAGACAGAAAGGGTGAATCGAGTGTTAGAAGACCTTTTGAGAGTATACTGTATGGATCAATAGTACAAGTGGGAGGATTACCTTCCGCTTGTGGAATTTGCCTATAACAACTCACATCATGCGACGATCAAAATGGCTCCATTTGAAGCATTATATGGAAGAAAGTGGCGAACTCTTATAAATTGGGATAAGCTAGAAGATAGGATTAGCCTTGGTCCAAAAATGCTTTCAGAAATGGAAGAACAAATCAGGGTGATCAAAAAGAGACTGGCAGAAGCCAATGATAGGCAAAAAAGTTATGTTGATGCTAAACAAGTACCCAGACATTTCACAGTGGGGGAAAAGGTTTTGTTGAGAGTAAAGCCACACAAAAGTGCAATTAGGTTTGGGAAGTCATCCAAGCTAACTCCTCGATATGTTGGACCATTTGAAGTTCTTGAGGAAGTCAACCTAGTCGCCTACCGAATTGCTTTACCACCAACACTTGCTAGGATGCATAATGTATTTCATGTATCATATCTTAAAAACTATTATACCTGGTAATAATCACTTGATTGATTGGAATGCACTGTAGGTTCAAGATCCAGAAGTGGTCACGATCGAGCCACTCATGATGCTCGAAATACGTAGGCTTTGCCTACGTAACAGAGATGTGTTCTAGTGTAAGGTCCAGTGGGACCAACACGCTGAAGACAGTGCTACCTAAGAAGACTACCAAGACATTAAACAAAGATTTCCACATCTTTTAAGAGACTATGAGAATATTCTTTAAAAAAATGTGTTTATGTTTTGAAACTACTCATCATCGGGGACGATGATTCTTTGGGGGGGGAGATGTTACATCCCACCCTAGTTTTCAAAAGACTACTTTTACTTTTAGTAAATTTGCAATGAAATGCTATAAACTCGGAAAAATCAATGATGCTATGATGAAATATGCAATGCTTTGATTTAAGTTTCTGATTAAGTTATGGATGCTTGATGCCCTAAATCAGATGGAATGTTATGTATATAAATTCTTCTTTAAAAGCAATTGTGAATATAAATGTGATATGATGAAGATATTGAAATGTTGTTAGGCTAAATACCTTTACTCTTCATGAGTGTTGATGTAGGACAACCAAGTGCCTTCAGGATGAAAGAGGGAAAGTATCATCTGGTAGAGAGGTTATGTTGTGAAGTCTCTAGTGTAGCCATATGAGCTCAAGTCAGTTGTGTGTGAATTGGTCAACCTGAAAAAGTCGAGGGCATGTTTTACCAATTTGAGGTAAATCATCCTATGTTGGTTGTTTTGTTCCCCATTTTGCGAAAAAAGGTGGTTTTAGGGTTGTAAACCTTCTTATCCCTCTCTTGTGAGCATACATGGGAGCGAATATAATCCTGCCTATATTCACACTTGTATTTATTGAATCAGTGCAATGATTCTGGTTTCATCACTAACGCCACGCCTCGACGTAAGCAATAACGTCGTGTTCTATGTTTATTATATTACCTCATTAAGTAGTTATTATCATTTTTTTATTTTATTAATATTTAAAATGGTTTATAACACCATGGGGAGTTGGACTCGAGTCCTTATTAAAAGAGGAGCCTTGGGTTGCTTGAACCACATCTTGAGAATATGTTTCACATATAATGGTGCGGTGTATAAATATTCATGTGGCACACTATAACATTGGCGGTGTACGTGTATATTTAAGTGATATTTTTAACATGGCTAGAATATTATGTTGATATCTCCAAGATTAATTAGTCGATGAACCTTATCAATTGATATTACCATGGCTAGGATATTATGTCGATATCTCCAAGATTAATCGGCTGATGAACCTTATCAGTTGATATTATTTAAACTAACTCCTTCGTGGCATTTATCCTAGAAGGAATAACTTGAGGAAACTAATTCTCGAACAGGGATACAAGCGAAAGCAGGATTGTTTGGAAGGTGGTGAAGATATTTGGGTGATAACCGTTCTAATCCACGTTAAAAAAATGCCACGATGACTCACGGCCAAGGGTTTTTCTAAACTTACTTCAATCGGAATCTTTGTCTTTTTAAGCAAGGAAAATGGTTAATTTCAAAATTGATTTTGGAAGCCTTCTTTGTGGATATCTTGGTTTAAAGGAGAGATTATCGAGAGGTTTAGTGAATGAGGAGTCTTATTTTTGAACCACACTATGCCGCTTTTTGAAGAGTAAATATGTTCAACGAATGGATGAAGGTTGAGGAATGAATTAATAATTGTTTTTCTAAAAGGTTTCTAGAACCGAATCCACTAAGAATATTATATATACCGCTATTAGCAACTGAGCGGGGGTTGGTCGACCCAACTACCATCGCTATTTCTAGTAGACAGAAAATCCTTTAAAAGGAGAGACGGATACAATGATAGAAGCAAGAAAGTGTTTAGTGTAAGCAATACGAACCGGGAAGATAACCGGTTCTAGTCTTTAGTAGACATCTTTGTGAGGAGCTTTGGTTTCAAAGAACTCGTAGAGAGTGACTACTGTCGAGCTTAGCTGAGCAAGTCATGATAAAAGAAAGAGTGTGATGTTGAATAGATTTGATTCTTGAATTGGAAACTTATTTCAGATATAGATAGAAGAAGATAAGCACGGGTGCAAGAAATGTGGAGGAACAGAGTGGAAGAAACATGAGAATGACTTCATTCGTAGGTAAGAGTAGTGGGGAATTTGAGCACTATCTCATCGACTTGCTAATCTCATTCTTTTCAAATTATATTATGCTAAGGACAAGAACATGTAATGTTTGATGTCCAATATGAGTAGATTTGAAAGTTTCCTCATCTCTTGAATGGCTTCTGAACTTCCCACGAGTCATCCAAGTGAACTATTGTTTCTTGGGTGTTCAATGTTTAGAACCCGTTTTTATCTTGAAAGAGTTTAATGTTTTGCTTGCATGCCTTGATTGGGTAAATGGGAAATGGCCTCTGGAGAAATTATGAGGAACTATTATTTACAATGGAATATATTGAACTTAATACTGGTTATGAGTAACCATACTATTCTTGTTTTCCTTACTTCACATTTTGCTAAATGTCAAGGAAGGAATAGTGTTGCAACTCAGAGAGAGCAGTTTTGGAAGTCTTTTACTTTTTTAATGATTGAAAAACTATTCTTGAGTTGAATAAGATGACCCATTTGCATTCTTGGGAGTGCTTGAAAATCATAAATAAATATATCATAAAAGAGAATTACTACTATGTTTTCTATACTTTATTGGGTATGTGGAAATGTCCTTGAGGGAATTGAGGGTCTTTTAACCATGTTACTTGAGAAATAATTAATCTTTATAGTCACGACCAATTAGGTCTATCTATAACAATGAAACCCTAAGAGGTAAACCAATAAATCTTAAAACCCTAAATCAATGTTAGGAGCCAAGACTCGAGGGTTTGCCGAGAAACCCAGGGGTTCAGGGATGGTTCTATCATTTGTCATCCAATTAAATCACAATGGTAAAGCAAGTCACAAAATGTTAAGAACCTTGTGTTATTGTATGTTGGGTGGGACAGGTAGTCCAATAAGGCCCTAGGTCAATTTTTTCAATGTCTTTCTTTGCTATTACTCTCATCTTATAATGCTAGTAGTTTCTAATAAGCAAAGTTGCTAATAACTTCATTTTGTTGGTGGGTGCTCCCTTAGCTTTAAGTCGTTCTTACTTAAAAAGGAAAATAGCTTTCTCCAAGTCGAGCAAGGTGGTGAACCTTGACAATGCTCTTGTAGCGGTTGTACAGTTGTACAAAAACTATGGCCATAGTGAGTGTCATTGCCACCGCGTGCACTTGTTAGTTCACCGTACTCTGGAAACTTAGCTAACCAAAGTTGTCGTACTTAGTAGGAGGGTATCCTTAATAGTGTGACAAAGCTAGTTAAGTGGGGGTACACTCCAGAGCTTAGATGGCAACTGAGAGAGTTTCCAACACAACCTTTCGTTGAAGGGTAGGGCCGCTTCCAATCAAGAAGAGTGTGGTGGACCGCTTAAGTCCAAGGTTGGAGGCAAAGCAACTGGATGATGCTTTCCCTCTCATCAATGGCATGCCAAGTCTTGAAAGACAGCAAGAATCAAGAATTAGATGAGGTTCTCTGACCCTATTCTCTCACAGTTCTTAATTTAGCTTAATCAATTAAATGCTGAAAAGATTTGCATCTTATTATTGATTTTGAAGTTAACAGTTTAAAAGTATAGATGCAACTTTCTTTATATGATTATGCAAATGAAATGTTGTAGCATGATTACATGCTTTCAAAAACAAAAATATATTCACTTTTCTTGTTTATGTTTTTAACCTTTTGGTGAAAACTCTCAGTAAATTCATGTCTGAAGGAGATCGGTTGTGACAATAGCTCAAATTATATTTTGTCTAAAATTTATTAGAATTATTTATCTCGTCTAAAATTTAGATTTTGGAATTATAGTTGATGTCAACATGAATGTACCTTGGAGGGTTTGTTTGAAAATAAATACACTAAAGACAAAAATGAGTTGGACAAACTTTCAACTTCCATCCTCATGCACACAAAAGCAAATAAAAATTGCATTATGTGCAAAATAAACCTATTATATACTTTGGATCAATATTCCTAATATGGCACCTAAAGTCATATCACATGGCAGCTACAGAGCTTCTTAAGCTAGGCAAAGGACTGGTAGACTACCTTGACTTTTTCAAGTATGTTTCTGATTCTAATGATGTTTTTGATAAATTACCCCTATGGTCACTTCTCCAAAGGTGCATGCATTTGTACATATATTAGCAGAATCAAAGACTTCGTTTCGGTTATATCCTTTTTAGCTCCAGTTAGTTTTGCCTTCCAAATAGCTCAAGCGTCTACTACATTATAAAAAAGTGATTCCCATTTTTTACAAGAACCAAAGCAGGGAAAGTTGTCATCTCATCTTCTATATTAATATTTAATCCATCCTTGGAGGAGGTTCTCACCTTGGTGGTGTTCTCTTCTTATTGCTTACCCTTTGATTATAGGGAGCTCTTCCTCAGTTCAAAAATGGTCAAAACTTTCCCCTTCTTTCTGATGAGGGTCTCCTAGCATTCTGCCTCAGCAAAACATAGCTCTACTGCTAATTTTATGATTCTCCCTCAAGCAGACCAGATCTCCATCATGGCATTCTGAAAGATTCTTATGTTCTGTTTAAGCCAAATCTACCACACAACCACCCTTAAGCATATAACCTAGATCATACTTGGCCCCTAGGCATCTTAGTTGGATTTGGAAATGGCCTCAAATAAATTTAAAGCTGATTGATTCCTCCTTTCTTGATACTGAAGGTCTCAAATACCTGTTTCCAAATCTGAATGGCAGCAGACTATATAATGAAATTGTGCTTCTTTGATTTCTCCACTCATAAGCATAGCTGACAAATTGATCCCTGAACTTCCCTTTTCTGAAGATTGTTGAATGTTACCATTCTATTACTATTCTAGAGAGCTAATCTCAGATTTTAGAGAGGTTTCTCTTCCATTTAGAGGATGTATCTGTAACTTTCCCTTACAAAATACTTAATCCATCATTAGCCCATGCCAGTACATCTCCTTCAATGTCCTCCCTACCCTTTTTATTTGTCAGAAATCTTCTCAAATACTGCCAGAGGGGCTCTACTTCCTCCAAGCCTGCTCTGTTATCTAAAGCCCATTGTGTCTGGTACCAACCATCATGGTACTTGACCTTCATATAGTTATCAACAGTTATCTATCCCTTGTCCAAGCATTTCTCCGTCAGCAGTCTCAGGTGAGGAAATTCAGTGACCAAGGCTGCTTGTTTGCAACGAGACTCACACCCAAAATCCTGTTTTGTATCCATCCCCCAAAATGCAAGCTCTTTTTCACCACCTTGGTACCCCCTCTGAGTGCAGAAGAGATAGAAGCACCCTGCCAAACACAACCAGATCTGTGTTTTGACATTTTCTCAGAAGGTTCACAATATTTGTGCATAAGGATCTGCCCACATAATTTAGAAGGTTTTTGGCATCATCAACAAAAGAGCTTACAGAAAAAAGACTCATTATCAATTAATGCATTTATCAGTCCCATGCCCCCATGTTCTTTCAGGCAGTAGATTATGTCCTAGTTAACAAGATTCCACCTTCTTTGGTAGAGGCCATCAACCTAGAGGGGTTTCTTCTGAATTGTGCCCATGTCCTTCAGGACTGCTTTTGGAGCAGGAATGACAGAAAAGAAGTAAATGAAAATGACTTTGAGTACCGATTTGATGGGAGCAACTTTCCCTGCCAGCAACAACCACATATTAGTCCAGTTGTTCACCCTCATTCTAGCTCGTCCAACAGCTCACTCCAGTCCTCTTTTTTAGGGTGAAAGATCTTCAGGAATTCCAAAATATTTCATTTGAAGGGATCCCAAATTGAATCCTAAAACCGGAAGAATTCTATGCTGAATGTGCTTATCTGTATTGAAGAAAATTGCGTGGGACTTCTATTCATTTAGGACCTCAACCAAGGCCCTCTCATGCTTATTGAGGCATTAGGTCCAAGTGCTTTACCTTAGGCATTCCAATGACTACTTTTTCCAATACTACCCAAGCTACTATTGTAACTGTTGACACTTTTGTTTTAAAACATTTTTATTAAAGATATTGTAAATGTTTGCAAAGATGTTTTATGAAGCAAAGGGGAAAATGAAAATGTTAACCAAGTCTCTTGGGCGCCAAGTGGTGATGAAGAGAGAGAGGAAAAGTAAAATTTATTGTTCTTTGAAAGTGTCAACACTACCTACGTTGCCTGAAGGAGTAGGGT
The DNA here is from genome assembly GCA_007258455.2 of Sequoia sempervirens. NCBI lineage: Eukaryota > Viridiplantae > Streptophyta > Pinopsida > Cupressales > Cupressaceae > Sequoia > Sequoia sempervirens. The sequence continues at coordinate 174,593 of VDFB02294170.1, forward strand.
TTTTCCTTCCTTTGCTGGTGCTGAAATGTTGGAGGGAGTGTCTCCACATTGCAGAAGCAAAGAAGGAGCTATAGCATATTGCAAATCTTTAGGAAGGAGTTTTTCCACATTTCCAGAGGTTTGTTGCAGATTTAAGAGGTTAAGCACCATGTTGCAAAGACCAGTAAAGAAGAGTGGGCACGTTGCAAAGACCAAGTGTAGAGATGGGCGTTGAAGGAGTCCAAGGAACGTGAATTTACTAGACAGACGCAATAGCACATTTCAATGAGAGTACAGAGATTACAAGAATTGATTTTGAGTCTCATACACGTTGCATCCCTGCGAGGTTTCATTTCACAATGCCAGGTATCCTCTTCTGGCCTGCGTAAAGTCTTCTTAGAAGGTTTAATGCATTGCAGACATGTAGAGTATTTTTTGTCAAATTATGAATGTCACAGAGGTAAGGGCAGTTCATGTATGTCTTCAGCTCTATTATGACAGTAGGATTTGTATAAGAAGAGCAAATTTCTATAAGATCAGTGGTGTGACAGTAGTGCCCATGGCAACAAAAGCACAAACCGAAAAGTCAGTCCATGAAAGGATATCAGAACCTCACTCTCTAATCTACTTGTGAGATCTTGCATACCTGTAGGAAAAAGTAGCAAAAACCCAAAAGAGAGTTTGACTGATTTTAAGCCCCATCTGTGTTGGTTTATTCATTAAAGAATGACTAAATGATGACAGTCACAAGAATATTTAAATAGACAGTCACAAGAGGCATATAAAGCAATGTCAAGCAATCAATTGGAGAATAGCATGCAAAACACTTACAAAGGAGATGAAGGATCTGTGGGAAACACTTGCAAAACACTTACAAAGTGCAGAGTCTCTGAAAATATCTAAGGACCTTCATGGTGATGAAGGCATTTTATCAATCATAAAGCATGTTTTGAAAGGGAAGTTATATTCATTCTAAGAGCTTACCAAAGGACAGTCATGGGACTGCCATGCCAAACAAGAGCACAGTAAACCCCAAATAAGGCATGCTCTCACATATGCTTATCTCATCAAACAAGAGACAGTCCTAAGAAAGAAACAGTGAGATAAAGCATGTGGACAGTTAGAGGAATGAAGTTTTGACAACCAATATAAGGCTAAGAAGACTGTGATTTCAAGGTGGGCAGCACTTTATTAACAACTGTCACCTTGAAATGATATATGACAGTCAACAGGGTTGAATATGGAAGTAATGATGCAATCATTGGTTCAAATGTGAGAGGATTGCAATCAAGTAACATCACCATATAGAAATATTGATGATGCAAGAGTAGCCTAGCAAGTGAATTGTTAGAAGCATGGAAGCATATGCAAACAATGGAGATGGGAAGTTAATGAAGCTAAGAGGACAGTCAACCTTGGTGGGGCAGTGTGATTGTCATGTGATGAAAGACAGTATGCTTGCTTATGTTATAAGACAATGCATTCACCTTTGTTGGCAAGAAGGACAGGGTAAGTGCATAGTGAAGGACAGTGGTTCAAGGTCACAAGGACAAGCTCACCAAAATCCTTTATAAGACCTTGGACACTGCTGTCAAAAGGAAATCACATAACAAGAAAGAGAACATGACAGTCCATGGGACTAGGCTAAAGTAGCAATAAGGGGTAACACTCTGTAGAAGGACAGTCAGACATTTAAAGTACAGTCCATGATTGCAAAGGGACTGGCATAGAAACCTAGATGGAACCTATTCAAGTGATCAAAATATGGGACCGTTGCGCAACAAGAGAACAGTCCAATATTAGAGATTGAAGAAGTTGTCTAACATATAGGGCAGTGATCTACAAACAGTCTGATAAGGCTAGTATGAAGATCTTGCACAAAGAATAAGTGATGAGGCAGGGTTATTAGTAGAGTTGCATAAACAAAGAGATAATGACAGTCTATAGGTCTCTTCTAGCATAATTGTCTTGGCAGGAACTTTACAACTGCATTGATATATGACATAAATGTTGTCTTTGCCAAGTCGCCCTGCAGTCAGCCATCTGCAAAATAAGGTGATCCATGAGTAAAAGATTTAGAAAATAGTGACAAGATGAGATGCAGGGGCTGCCAGTCGATTTCAAGAATTTGAGAAGCTGTCAATATCATTTCTCATTGCAAACCTCACATACTTCTCTCAACAGATTATGGCTTTGTACTTGAAAGATTCCTAAATAAGCTTAGACTCAGAATTAGCAAGACAAGCTTTAGTAAAAGGCCCACTTTGCTCTAGTAATCAGAACTTCAAGACCTTTTTCCAGTGGTCTTTAAGTCTTCACTCAGCACTTCAACCACCTTAACTTTGATTTTCATGCTCATCAGTAGACTCAATTCGCACAGCAACCTTCAGAAATTAGCATTGCGCACCAGGGCTTCAGCCTTGACAAGATTCAAGCTTGTCCTCACTTGCATGGCACTATGAACTAACAATAGAGAAAGCTTCATAGCTACAAGTTTCAGCCTTCAGCAACTTGCAACGCCTTTCACCCACTTGCTTCAAAAATGCGAATTTCTTCAACAACTGCAGCCTAGCAAAGCTAAATTTTTCAGCAATTCAGTCTGAGCAATAAACTCAATTACCTTCAGATAAATTTAACTTCTTCGCTGTGAAAAAGAAGGAGATCCTGCAATTTTATACAAAATGCGAAATAACAAGGAGCTAAGTATAGCTAATCATTAATTTCACATATCCACTTCAGGTTAATTTTCCCTCTATGGTATTTAGGCACTTGTCCAGAAGAAATTTAGTTTCAACTTTGACTGGAATCTTAATTTATTTAGGCATGTTAAACAGACGCTTGGGTTTATTAATGGAATATTAAATTCGTTGGGAAATTTGGGAAAATGAAAATGTGCTTAAGAACAGCAGGAAATGTTCAAATAGTTTTACCGAATGAATTATTTGGAAAAATGTATCTCTGTGAAATTTGCCTGACTCGAAATTTTTAAAATCCTGTATTTCATCATCTTTTGTTTCTATTTTCACTTTCATTCCTATCCTCATTTGAATTTTTTTTTCGCAAAATTTCTTTGGATTTATTTCATTAGATTCCTTTTGAGGAAAAATTTTATTATTTTGCAACTCATACTTTTTTTATTATAGGTCAACAATCCAAATTTTTCCATTTTTTTGCCTAAATGTTTGTTGTACACTTGATTAGGTAGAGTATGGCTAACCTTCACACTAATCGATATAAACGTCTTGTCAAAACTTTCTTTGAATTATCATTTGAGCATAATGTTCACAGCATGCTGTCATATATTTATTTTGATTTGCAATTCGGTACAGTGGCTATAAACCATAGTGTGCAGAAAACTCGATTGGGCAAGTCGCCAAGCTAGTAGAAAGACTTGTCACGAGCTTCAATACAATTCTTAAACTCAGAAGAAAACTAGATAGCAACAAAGATTTCTGGCTAACTGCTTTCTGATACCTCCTTAGATTTTTTTGAATTGCGTTTTCACATTGCAATGATTTATGTTTCCATTACTGGCGAGTCTTTTGATTGTTCGTTTCATTTTATACTGCATTTTTTATATATTCTTATCATCATTAATATCATGTTGAAACCAATTGATTTGTTTTGCTGGTTTTTTTAAATTATCCCCAATTTCAAGTTATTCGTTTTTTGCTGCACTGTCAGGTGATTGCTTTTTCTGAGTTTACGAGCTTACTTTTTCTATTGTTTCTTCTGGCATTGCTGATGCATTCTATATCTGCTTTTGGGAAGTTTGCCTAATAAATATGCCGTACCATTGATAATTTTAAACTTGCATCTCCTAACTTATTTTCCCAAAGATTGCCCTTTTTGTGTTCTTATGGTTTGTTCATAAACGGGAAAACAAATGTGAGCATGATGGATAAAGGTACCTCATTGCAGAATGACAGAAAATAATGCAGATTCAATTACTAATTATGCTGGTTATAATGAGATAAATATTTGCCTTTTCAAATCACCAAACACCATCACACCTAACATTATGAGATCTTCCTTTACATCCATAGCATGAGACATGTAGGGAACTTTGCAATCTACCACTAAGGAATGTTCTCTAGGGAAAGAACCCTGATTTATTTGTATTCTGACCAACAAGGCAAAGTTTTCATCAAAAGTGCTATCATGTTAAATGAAGAGTTTGATAAACCCCACTCATCTTAGTGCATGAAAATGAAAATCCTATTTAACCTACTTAAATAGAAGGACAGCAGAAATGTGTATCAAACGAAAGATGCACCATCATTTAATTGTAACCTGTTTTATTTTGAAAGTGTTTGAACAATTTCTTCAAAATTTTCAATGTCAAATTTCCTATCCTCTAGCTCAGCTAAGCAATATTTATAGTCTTCTGCTATATTCTCTTCTCAATCCAAAAATGTAAAACAGTAGATCCCCTTTATATTCTTAATCTCAAAGTCCAGAAGCAATTCAATGAATTAGATTAAAATCACTTTTATATTCTTCTTAGTAAATAGAAGGTGGAGGAGTGGTGCCTTAATGGCCAAATACAAAACCTCCTATGACCCTATGGGCATGTAATGCCACTACATATATAGATTTGTCAGGAACACTTCCAAGTTTTATTCTGACAGCAAAGCAAAAATCGGGAGGACTGCATCAATTCCTTTCAAAATGGTGTATAAGATTAAGGATTTGACAGTATTTTATCCTGCCAAAAATTTTTCCAGTTTGGATTCTGTAATTTATTGCATTTTAATTTCTCAAATCAACTTGAGCTATTTTCATTTGTAGATTTTCTGATTCAAAAATCCCTTATTCAAGTTACCTTTAAATATGCCGTCCATTGATATTTTAAACTTGCTCTCCTAACTTATTTCCCATTGCCCTTTTGTGTTCTTATGGTTTGTTCATAAACGGGAAAATGTGAGCATGATGGATAAATACCAGCAGAATGACAGAAAATTGCAACTTACTTTAGCTGGTTCAGAGTATATTTGCCTTTTAAATCACAAACACCATCACCTAACATTAGAGTCTTCTTCTCTAGCAAGAGATGTAGGGAACTTCAATACCACTCAGCTCTAGGAAAGATGTGTAAGCTGTTAAAGAAGCAGATTAATCTGAGCTATCAGGGTGAAGAGGAATTTCACTAAATATATGTTCACTTTGACTTTTCATTTCCGCACCAATTGACTTTTAAGTTAAGAAGGTGATGAATCACAGGGTAGGGATTTAAAAAAGACAACTCTTTTACCACTAAATTTGCAATCCAATTATATCTATAATTCATGGCATATACAATTGATTAATTATCATGTTAAATTTAATATGTCAATGCACATCAAACCCTGGAGAATCATAAAAAACTTAATCAGTGCTTATCAAAACTTTTCAAACTGGATTGAGAAACCAGTACTTGAATGAACCACATTAAATCCATCCATGCCTTCAAGATCTGAATCTGATTCATCATTCTTCATTTTATCCCATTCATCATCTGAGCATATTTCATCATCTTTCTGAGGTGGTGGTACTTTCAATTCATGTGCCAGAGCAGGAATGGGCTCCTCAATGAAGTATCTATTCTCAAGAACCTCTGCTGCATTAAGCCGAGCTGTAGGGTCATAGCAAACAAGTTTTTCCAAGATAGAAAAAGCACTCTCAGAACAATTTGGAACATGATTCTTTAAACCTAGATGAGAAGAGTTACCAGGAAAACAAATCTTCCCATAATCAGGAAGATTAGAACATCCAGGCCAATTTTCCTCAGTTGGATTCCCTAGAACTCTAACCAGTCTGCTAAGCTGATCAACATCTGAAGTACCAGGATATAGAGGTTCTAAAATCAGGAGCTCTCCAAAGATACAGCCCAATGACCATAAATCAACTTCTTTTCCGTAGGTTGTTGCTCCATACAGCAATTCTGGGGCTCTGTACCATCTAGTACCCACACCACAAGTAAGCTCAGACTCAGTCATACCTTCATTTCTCCACCCCAAATCTGAGTGTCCAGGCTCTACAAAACCTTCAGAAGTTGATTCAGTTGGGGAAGTTGAATTTCCATCCCCTTCATTTGGTAGTTTTTTAGCATTAACACCATTCTCCAATCGTCCTTCTCCCAGGGCATCCACAACCGTATCATCTGGATGTTCACACTCTCTTGACAAAATTGTATGAGGCTCTTCTAAAATCCTTGCCTGCAGGTGTAAACCTCCAAATCAGTTCCAAGTTATTGAATGTTGCTGAATTCCCATAAAAAAGAGTAATGCAGAGATTCCATAATATCTGTTTGGCTTCAAGGAGAGAAATCATTGGGCTTTGTTTTTATGTGCCTTACTATGAAGTTTGGACCAAGGCTTCCAAATGAATGGATTGTAGTGCAGGTGCAGCACGGGTTCCAATTTTGTGAAGCGCAGGTTTCAAATTATGCAGAGTTTTGAAACATTCAATAAGAGAAATAATACATATCAAAAGAAACTTTGAACTGAAGGCGTTCATGCTGGATACAAAATGAACTTTAGTGGAGTATTGTTTCCTTTTTCCTCAGTGGCAGTGGTGCAGCAGGGCTTCCAATTCAGAATTGAACTTGAAAAGTAATACTCCTTCAGGATGATACCAACAGAGGATTAAAAGTCTTAATTGAAGATCCTTACCCTACCTTGTGGCTTCTAGTTGCTTATTTTGAATTCTCTTGCTCTATGTCGGCTGCCATCCCTTGGAGACATAACAATTATTAATTATCATGTTAAATTTAATATATTCATGCAGAGTTAAACCCATGGGAATCATCATATCAAAAACTTAATTTCAGTGCTTATCATAAACTTTTCAAACTGGAGTTGCTTCACCAGTACTTGAATGAATACAATCACATTAAGAGACCATCCATGTTCTACCCAATCTAGTGTGGAAGGCTCCAAATTTAGAGTGAATTTACTTGGCAATCTCCATTATAACTAAGGTTTCAGGGCCACATCATCAAATATGATGCCACATTACCATTCTCCTTCAAGGTGTCGGATCAAAAAAAAAGATGACACTACTTGTGCATTGACAACATTTTTGAAATGTGCCTGCAGTTTAATTATGGGTAGTCATCATCAACACTAACAACTTTAAAGTCACAACTATTGGTCCAATATTGATAAAAATATTGGGCATTATATAAAGAACTACTATCACAACTATTGAAGCATACTCAGGTACTGGGTCCTCTCCCCTAGTACACTTCCGGTTAGCATTTACGGCCCACGGGATATAACTTTTTAGTTACCTGTTTTCATAATGTCGTAATAATAATATATATATCATGATTGTTTGAAATCGATATAATATTATACTTTTCACATTAAATACAGTATTAAAAATAATATTCAATCAATTCAAATGTTATAGAGTATGTTTGGTTCCAGAAGGATTGAAAAGCAAATTTAGAACTTGGAGGAAGTTTTAATTATCAAGAGATAATATTTGATGTTTGTTTTTACTAGTTTAAAATTTGAAGGGTTGATTGTTTGTAAGAGATGTGAATATATAAGTACATGTGATCTTGTTATCATTAAGATGTACAAGATTATATGATATTTTGTCAACATTTAATTATATAATTTTTGAGTTAAATTTGTGGATTCATATTTCATAAATAGTGATTTAGAAGAACGTGTTTCTCATAAAATTGAACAGTCCACTTAACACTTATTACACTTAGGTGATGCCCACAAAAGTGAAGGATCGCTATTTCCAAGGAAATCACTTATCCCAATACTTACACATCTCAAGCATACTTAACTATAAAAATTTCGCTATGATCAAACCTACTTAAATCGTCATCTCAAATATACACCTTATTAATCGATCATTATAAAACTCTTTAACTTAGTTAATGCCCAAAAAGATTATCAATAATGATAAAAATAAATGGTTGATGTAAATATTGTTAAAAGAACATACAATAATGGTTTAACCACTCTATCCCAACTCTCTAATTGTGGTTTTTTTCTTATTCACACAATGTTTCGTGATGACTAGATGGAAGAATAGTTATCATGCATCTTGATGGCTTTTTCTTTAGTCATAAGAATACATAGAACATATGGGCTTTTATTAGTCTTCCAAATGTAGTGATCATAAATTTTCCACTTTCATGGCTTGTTTGTCTATTTCTTATAATAAAATCGAGGTCTTGAGCCATGTGCATTCACAAGAAAATGTACTCGAATGCAACCTCATATACTAGCACACCCACCTTCCCCCAAAAAGCAAAGTTTTATGCTAAAAAAACTCTAGAAACTTTTTTAAAAATTGAAAGATAGCGCCCAGTTTAAAGTTGCTCTTGGTAGTGCAGGTGCTACTTAGAAATTTTCTAATTCAGTGGGATTTATGGCAATTGTCGAAAAGTGATGCTTAGTCGTCATGAAATTGTCATAATCAATTTAAATTGCTGGAGGTTCCTTCCTTATTTGAAATTTGAAATTTTCTCTTGAAGCATGGACATCAGTTGATGGCATCTCTAGGGAAATTGAGAAAGCATTATCTCCATCACTCGAAATATCTCCATTTAACTAAAGATCTTGAAGAATCTTTTTCACCCTTTTGCTTAGCATATTTTATATATCATCTGGAATGCCTTCATTTATCTTCACCCAGCACTTTAAATCCTAGCAAGGCGTACCAATTTCCCCTTACTCAATACTGTCTCAAACTCAAAAATTCATGGCAATGACTACAAATAACATTTAATCCTCCACACCTTGGAATTTTTGATTACCATTTCAACATGATTCTCCAGCCTTTGGGTTTGCATTTTGAAATGCCAATTTCATTTTCAGCCTTAAAAATTTAGAACCACCATTCTGACCTAGGCACATTTACTATCTTGGAATTTTTATTCAACGTCTAAACAGACTTAATCCTAATTTGGGCAAAAAACTAGGGGTTGAACTGTTCATAGACACTTAGAAGAAGCTTGAAAACAAAACAAAAGAGTTTGGCATTATGTTCAAATAAAATGTTAAAAAAAAAAAACTTCTTTCAAAAAACCTACCTCATTTTGAAGAAAGAAAATCAAACTTGTCTCTACGATTACAACATTCTCTGGCAACAAATGGACACTATGCAAGTGCTTAAGTAATAGTACTCAACCAACTACGAACAATCAGAAAATTTCAATCAACACATATCAAGTCAATATTCAAGCTTGTTAAGCGCAAGCAAAAGCCAGAAAGTTCAGCAATGAAGGCGAAAAAACTTGTTTTTCCCTATTAACAAATTTCATGTTCAAATGAGTATTTTTTACCTATCTGATGTGTTAGGAGGCAAATATTGGGGTTAGAGGGAATATGCTTTAGCATCTTTAGAAGTCAACAAAGAGTCTGAAAAATAATTAAAAAATGCTCAAAAAAAAAAGTGAAAAAAGCTGTGGCCCGAAGCTGGGCGTGAAAGTCTCATGGGTTCGCTCAGATCCTTCTCCGACAAAATCCAATCAGAACCCACAGAGATCTCATGGGAGCCAAAAATAGCCCTTGAAAAGTGATCAACAGTTACCTCGTTGCGTACAATCATATATTTTGAATCCATCTTACACGAACCGAATTATCGTTTTCCAGACCCGAATTTCGAAGCCATGCCATTTCGAACCCAAACCAGGAGCCAATACAAGTGCGAACCGCATAACTTAGGTTATAAAATTGTTTAAAAAGTCATTCCAAAATTACCTTGTTTAGGGGGGATTATTTTTGAATGGGATATTCATGAAAAGGTCACAAATGTTATTTTCAGCATCTATTTTGCTATGAAGAATTTTAGTGAAACCAATGACCTTCACCCTTTATTTAGCCATTTCCTCCACAAGTTTTTACCAGGAACATAGGTGTCAGACTAGGGATATTACTTGCCACTATGCTGAGTACATGACCTTACTGGTTGAGATTAGGGAATTGTTGACCCTAAATCAGTTCTTGGATCAAAAGAGACCTAGAGGTGGTGGTGCAGTTAGGACAGAGCATAGGGCACTCCAGGCACCACAGAGCACACGTGATTTGCAGCAGGCTGTGAGCAAGGTCACCTTGCCACACTTTGACGGAAGTGATAAATGCACTGTGAGATCGTGGGTCCAAAAATTGGACAACTATTTGTCTTTGAGACCAATGCCAGAGGATGAAGCAATTAAGTTCACCACACTACACCTGGATGGAATAGTGCATGAGTGGTGGTATCACGACATGGTTACATTACAACACCATCTTATTACTACCTACCATGAGTTCACCAACAAACTCATTGAGCAATTTGATCATAAGGATCCAGAGTTATATTTCAAGGAGCTAGCTCAGCTCAAACAAGTTGGCACTTTGGAGACTTACATTGGGGAGTTCCAAAGATTGTCAGTAATAGTTCCTAGCATTATTGAGAGGAGGTTAGTGATTTTATTCTGTGAGGGACTATTAGAGCCTTTGCATGGATGGCTCAAGGCATTTGACCCACTAACTTTGCAGGATGCGAGAAAAAAAGCGGTGGAGCTCATTGTGTGAATAAAACATTTCCACTAAAACCTTGATGTGAGAGACTAGAGCCATCTAAGTTGGAGAGAAAAAAAATGATTAGTTTAATGAGGGGATGTTAGAAAAAAGAATTATGTACATGGTGCATGGCCACATATAATCATAATTGTCCTGTTACAGTCAATGGATGTCACAATTGATTCTAAAATTTCAACAACTGATCCATAGGATAATAGAATGGGAAAGTATTCATAGGGTAGGAAAAGATGAAAACTAATCCCTATGGCAATATCTACACCAAAACATCTTTTCAAGAGAGGAAGTCATGAATGGGCAACGTTGTATTTTATGATTGAGTATTGGATATAGGCAAATATCATGAGATGACTTGCATGTGGACAGGTAGAGACTTTGAGGATTAACAAGATTGTAGGTGGTTTAATCTTACTTGCACTACGAGGACCTAACTCTCAACTAGGATAGAAAGATTAGAATTTCAAAAGACTTTTTATGTCGTTGTATTAGATGTGAATATGTTCATGAATGGCTTAAGTGAATTGAAGAATTTTTCAATTTGCAGAAAATGGAAATGAAGATGATGAATGGTAAAAAAATGTATTGAGGGGAATAGTTAGGGTACCTATGTACAATGCAATCTCTCACAAATGGAGAAAAAGAGAAAACCTAATGGGAAAAAACTCCTCTCCTAAAGAGAGAAAATAAAATAAATAAGATGATGTATGGAGGACTCAATGATACCCCCCCAAGGACTTCCATCATGTATATACAATCAATGATCCCCATAAGAGGGAAATAGAGAGATAAGATATCCCCCCACAATAATCACCTAAAAATATGGTAAGTATTTGAAGACAAAACATAATCCAATCCTACAACACAATGTTTCTCCCCTTGAAAGAAGATAAACCAAGTACAAATCAAGAATGCTCCCATTCTAGATAGGAATCGATAGTAAGTGGAATCCATATGAATGAAGATTGTGTCTCTGAAGTTTTCTCATGTGTTGTCAAGTTCTTGATGAAGATGATGATGCCACAATCTAATCAGGTGCATGTCCAATGACAACAAATTGTGACAAACCAAGAGAAAATTGAAACTGATCTTGAACTAACTCCAAAGACAAACGTGAAGTGACATAATTTCCATGACTATCATCAACAGGAGAGATAAACCCTCAAATTATCTTCCAAATTTGAAATGTGAAACTCCACAAACAATGATGCAATATCTAATAAATAAGAATCCTAATTAGGAAGACAAATAGATATGTGTTGCAATGAATCATAGGAAGTACTCTTGAACCATCAACAGAAGATGAATGTGTGATCTCAAGTAGGAGTTATAGGAGAAGTTCTGGATCATCAAGATCAAGTTCTACATCATATTCATACTCCTTTAAGGTGTTATAATCAAAGGGTATGTTGTCAACATCATCAAGTGGAATGAGGAAATCTAATACATGACATCTGGGAATGTAGGCTTATGTGGATCTCCAAAATTTCCCAAACTTTGATCCAAATTGTGCATGGGACGAGATCTCAAAGAATATCTTATTGTAGGTATCTCTGAAGATGCTTGCACTGAAAATAGAACCAATCAATCCTATGATATGATCATTTCTATTATCCCAAACATATTTTTATATTTTTTTTTGGCTCAGGAATGAGTCCATAAAGATGAGGCAAAATATTTAGCCACCTACAATGTGTTATTTGCCTTTTTTCCATGACTCATAATTTCTTAGTCATAACTATTACCAAAGGATGATTACATAATCCATGATTGAAATAATAATACATTTCACAAATGAAAAATTAAGATCAATATAAACAATAGAGTTGAAATGAAGTACAATGATCAAAACAACACCTTCCTGAAAAACATCCAAGTAACCTCTAGTATACCTGTCGAAAAAAATTGCAAATTAATTATGTATCTGGGATAAAAAAGGAAAAAGTGCATGTATGGTTGAATATAGCTCCTTAATACCTTTCCAACGTCGCAAGAATCATAAAAAATAACATCGTGGCAAAATATTATGAGCTTGGGAGCCAAAATACAAGATTTGACTTCAATTAGTAATATTTATGATCAAATAGCAAAATTTTGCAAAATAACCTGCACCACTCAAAAAATGGAGAACAACTTTTTGACAATATTTTGTTTGAATTTTTTTTCCATTGGGGTTTTATAACAATTTGAAAAATAGACTATTTAGGCATGCACGGGCAAAAACCAAGCACCTGGGGCTGAAAAATGGATAGCTCCCAGGGTCATAGATATGACCACTGGCTACAGATTTTGATAAAAAAATGTTTTAAAGGCGTCACCTATGACATTGGCACCACTTGGGTGGTGGGAGCACTATGAGTAGTGGGTGGTGGTTGCATCGCTTAGACAATTAAGCCTTGCCTCCTCGCGACAGGTGACTATGGGTAAGACCACCAAAGAACTGTGACTAAAAGGCTTCACAATAGTTTTATAAATTTTTTATTATTAAAAAAATATATGTACCCTCTGTCAACCATGATTTAACGTCGATGAATCCATAGAGGGGGTTGTATGCAGGTGTTGACACTTGTAGGAATATTCTCTACAAATATGTTTCCTGATAATTTTTGATAAAACCCCTACAAAATTTTCCAAATAAAATATGCAAAAAGTTATTTTATTTTATTTTATTTTCTGCTAATAAAATATGACAACAGGAGTTCGTACAACCTACCCAGGAAAAAAGTTTCCCCAAAAACAACTTTACCAAAAATGGACAAATTTACAGTCAAAATTTGTTGAATCAACTTCTTGAACGTAATGGTGATGCTGATTTGGGGCCCAAAGTGCTTAAAAAATTGTGACTTCTTGGATCAACTTATCTTCGACACTTTTTCAAACCTTGTAGTCTGACAAAACATAACCAAATTTGACAAAAGGAAAGGAAAACCTGACTTTCTTTGACACCTCAGATTCAACCGTGAGGTCTTTGAAATCCCAACATGCACCTAGAAAAATATTCAAGCCAACACAAATCCCTCAAATCTGGAGGAATCTGCAACACTAGAGCTCTGATACCATGTAAGAGCTAGAAAATTGTTTTGATACCATGTAGGAGTTAATGATGACTCCTCAACACCCCTAGGAATAGTTGCTAGACTAAATTATCTTCCACTAGAGAGAAAATGGCAAGAATACTTGCTTCAACAATACAAAATTGAATATGGTTGAATTCAGTTGAATTGCAAATGTACATGAGATGCCTTGCTTACAAAGACAAGGTGAGATATAGGAGTAGACAAGATTATAGCATGTGTCTTATCCTATCACATGAGACAACTAACTCATAACAACCTAGGATAAGATAAGATCTAGAATGACAACTAATGACTTCTAGGAGGAATCTTATAATCCTAAGTAATCTTAACATGTGAATATGCCCCTAATTCCCTAGTACGTGAATTCACTAGGTATAAGACATTTATTCACACCAACATATTTTACCTATAAGTAAGAATATAATAAACAAGGAATTCATCAAGCTCTGACTAACATCCATATAATTTCTTTAAATTTCTTTAGAATTTTTTTTTTTTTTAAATAATAGACACAAAAATCTAGTACAAAATCAAAAAAAGATAACTTATAACTAAATATAACAAAACCTAAAGGTTGATTCAACCACATCCAACATTGGTCACTCTACCTTGCTCATATTCTAGTAGAGATCAATATTTCCAAGTCTCTTCATGGGGATATTGATGGAAGAGGGTGGTGGAATAGAGGGCCTACCAGTTCAAAAATTTCTTTGAATCGATTCTTGTTCTTGTCAAAGGAATGTGGATGATTAACTATTGATGTCCCTCCTTTCTTTGAAATTTATCCTAACTCGATGATTGCCTATCCCCTCACGGTGTGATCTTTGAGGTTTCATCTAAGGCAACTTCCCTTATAGTTTGTGTGGTTCTTCAATCCCTGTAACCTTCCTTTTAAATATCTGTTCCAAGTCATTGCTGTGCTCTTGCTCTTGCTCATCTAAGAATCATCTAGCAACTTTAATCAAAATTATTTCTCTTGTGCAAGGTGATTTTGAATGATTGAAATTTTTCCCTCCTTTATCCATGATGGGATTTAATAATTGTGTCTTCAATGATTGTTGAGAGGTCTTCCCAAAACTATTTGTCTCATCTTTGAGTTATGGTGTACATATTCAAGGACGAGCTTGGGTGTATTTGACCCTTTACTTTTGTTTCTATGCAAATGGAAAATTTTGTTGTAGAAAATTTTATAATTGTTGCATCCTTTAAAATTTCAAGCCCTTTCAAAAATTTTTCCCCTTATCAAAAATTAATTTTAATCAAAACTAGTGATGCACACAACATTCCTTGGTTCAATTAAAAAACATAGTTTTAATTGTCCCAACTTAAGAAGGTTTCTAAACCATAATTGATATTTCGTTTTTGAAGTTTCTTAATTTTTTTCATTTTTATTTTTTCATGTTGATGTAATTACTACTAGAAATCCATTCCTTGTTCACTTGATCAGTTTTGAGGCAGCACTCTATCGATTGCATGGGGGTGGGCTGCAGGCCAGGATTGGTGGTTGCTACCTGCAGCGAGACACATGCCTACAACCACTTCAACCTTCATTTTTAAAGGGTAGCATCTGACAAAATGGATGACCATCATTTTTGCACAAGCAAGGAGGATGCTAGCAAAGCTTGACGAGTATGGATTTTCACCTACCAATTGCTTTAGGTTGGAAGTTTCTCAATTCTTCTGAACAAATCCATTTTGTGCAAATCTTGCAACCATTGCAGTCCAAGAGATCATATCTATTTGAGTCATTCTATCAAACTCATGTGCCTTCTCTATGCTTCCACATCTATTGTGTAGGTATTCTTGGAATGAAATTAATCCCAACTCAAAGGAAACCATAGGCGTGGAATTTCAGACCCAGATCATGGAAATTGACAGAAAGGAGATCAAAGCTCAGATTTGGGGCACTGCAGGCCAGGAAAGGTTCTATGCTGTTACTTCAACTTATTACAGGGTAGCCGTGGGGGGGCTCATTTTTTATGATATTAGTTGCAAGCTTACGTTTGAGAATGTTGTGCGATGGCTTAAAGAGCTTAAGAGTGAGTTTTGGAATGTTCTTTCCACTTTTCTTTGAAGCTGTTTTTTTGGGGTTAACAAGGATGAATAGTAATGCCTTACTGAACAGGTTTTGTGCATTGATTTGTTATATGTTGAGCTCTGTAAGATAATATTGTTCTGGTTTAGGGAGTTGTATAGGCTTTTAATTTGGCTATGTTTTTGTACAGTATTTTATTAATTTTTTTCATAACAACTACATTTTGGGGGTGCTTGATGCACACCCATGTTTGGTCTTAGTAAGAATTCTGAAACATTTGCAATGTTTTTTTTTCCCTTGACTATGATTAAAGATAGTGCAGATTTAAAACTGGTATTAATTTTATTTTTTATTAACACTTTCTGAATTGGGGAGGAGCCCATAATTGAGCAAGGAACAATGATTGTAGTAGAGCTTGAGATTGTCCTAAAACAAGGGAAAGTGGTTGAACAAGGACAATGATTGTTTCAAACAAAATACAAGTAAAACGCATAGATATTTTGTTACTATTATAGTTGAAATCTTGAAGCTTGTCCCAAGTTATTTTTGATCTCTAGGTTTTTTAGATACGTTCAATTTGTACATCCTATATGATGTTGAGTTGTCTACAGTCGTATTTTAACAACAATTTGGAGCTCAGAATGGTTTAAATAATAAAACAAATGGAAAATATTTAAGATCTTCTGTCAATTAGGCCAATTAGAATTCAATGTTTTTAAAGATTTATTTAATATTCACTAGTTTGATTAGTGAAGATGCACATTTTTTACTTTAAATGTTCAATAATTTTATTTTTCCGTCTTTGATTAGCACTCTCAGGGATAGGAAGTATCTGAATGGGTTTCATCTCAACAGGGTTGTTGATTCTGGGTATTGGAAAGTCGTAGGTTAGCATTGCTTCTCATGTATTGGTTTATCTGTATTATTTATTTTCAATAGGAGCTATGTAAGCTATAACCTATGCTTATTTTAAATCCATGTCATTTGTGTTGACTTTACAAAATGATGTGGGAATTATTTCCTTTTTGCATCTGGTTAATACATTCTATATGATTGATGTCTTTTGCACAAATTTCTAGTTTTTCTAGATATCTATTACGAATTATACTTTTTGATAGAGCTTCTTTCTCCAATTCCAATATACTTTTAGTATTATGTCTTGTATTTGGACTTTAGTCAATGCTATCTCCGTAAGTCTTGTTTAGAGTGTTGGGATATCAAAATACATGTTCTTATATCATGTGTCATGATGCTTTTCCATTGACTAAGTGAAAGATATGGTTCATTGATAATGCATTGCTATTCACTGATGTTTGTTTGGTGCTGAATAACTATTTTTATTGAGTTGAATAATATAAAGAATATAGGTCATAGTTTGTATCTAACAAATTCTTCACATGTTTTTCTTGCTATAGGTATTAGTCATTGGAGGAGGTGATGGTGGGGTTCTTCGTGAGGTCTCTCGACATAATTTGGTGGAGAAAATTGATATATGTGAAATTGATGGGATAGTTGTACGTGTAAGTACTCTGAATGCAATCTTCATGCAGTAACTCCAAGATTGAGACTGTTAGAAGGTTGTTAGTGTACATTATTTGCATGAATGAAAAATGGAAACACAATATTCATGTGAAACAACTGAACAATATGATTTTATTTCCAAGATATTTTTCATGCAAATTTCTAGAGTGAAAGATCTTTCTTTTCCAATTATATTTTTATTCTTTCTTGTCCATTGCATCTTATAGTTTAGGAGTTCTCTATCTAGCTTATTTCTTTGATAAGAATCATTTATAATCATTCATCTACAAGGATTCCATGCATGATGTACAATTATGTGTAATTGTCCTTAAGTTTGCATGGGACTTAAAACTAACCTTTGCACTCTTAATAAAACATCAGTTGATGAGCAATACTAAACTAGAAAGGTTGCCTGAATATACCATCAATTCACTATATGATTAGGGAAAGATAATCTTATAAAAGGAAAACAAAATTAAACCCAAATTTTTAGGAACGTATCACATTATTTCCAATGTTGAAATAGGGCAAGTGCACACCAAAAATAGAATGGAAAAGTTGGAACCCAAAAATTGAAAAGATAAAGGAAGAAACTATAAATATAATACATGCAAATAAACTCAATTAATTTCTTTTCCTTTTTACTCAGTTTAATCTTAGGCAAAAATGGTATTTTTAAGGTCTCCATATGTAACACTAAGCTTGATTCTAGATCCCTTTCTTTCAAAATCATGTCTTTTGGATGAATGATTTTTGGATTTGCTACTTCTAATATCAGTCTCATCTCTTGCTATCTTCAACTTGGAGTTTGCGAGGATGAGATCACATTCATTGATATATTGAATTATATCAATCTAATTAACAAAGGGATGGATTGCAAGTGGATCTTTTCTAATTATAACATGAAGCCTGATTTAAATAAATAAATTATGAATTTTTGTAGCAAGTATCGATTGATTAATTCTAACCTGGTCCGTACTTGGCGTATCTCCTTATGGGGACCTGCTTAAACTCTCAGATTTTCAAATTCGTTTTTTTTTTATTTTGATGTGACCTATAATTATGATACTAAGCTCATTGGATTTTTTTGTCCGCTTTTTTGGTTTTGCGCCTTTTAGCTTCCTTCGGCGGGTTATCTAAAGTTGTCCAACCTTTTAATGCCATCAATTTAGAGATCTCTAACTATAGGCTCGTGGCTAATCTGCCTGGATTTCTGTGTGTTTACGACGTGGAAGCGAATCCTTCCCTTCCTGGCTTGTCCTTCCTTATCTGTCGTTTGCACGATATGATACCAATTTATGGCTTTGCTAAGATGTCTTTAGGAAAGCTTCATGCTCATGTGTGTGACCTGTCCATTGGGTTAATTATCAAATTTGGCCATTCTTGGCTTAAATGTCTTATTGTGTGGGGGTTTTTTTCACCTAGCTATTGTCTCTAATCTTTTGTGTTTTCAGAGTTCTTGGTTATACTATGTGAAGTGTGACATTATGGGAGGAGAAAGAGTGTGGACTGAGCTAGATAACTGCAATGAATTTCACAGGGATCCGCTTGTCTAGCATATTTGTGTTGAAGGCGGCATTGCTCCTCTCATGGAGAGGCTAGTGGGTCATGACCCTAACCTGTCCACTCAATTCATTAATTCATGGAAGAATCATCATGTTTCCATAGGTGGCTTCTCTTTCATGGTGGAGGAGGAAGTTATTGCATAGGCGATGGGTTTGTAGAGCATGGGTATGAAGCACCCTAAGCATTCCAAGACCAAGGATAATGAGAACATGAACAAATTTCTCATTGGTGAGGAGGTGTTGGTGCACAACCAGTCCAGGTTTGAATGGGAGGCTCTTTTGAAGCCATGGGACCAGGTGTGTTTGGCTTTGATGAAGTATGTCACATTGGAAGGAAGGTACAAAACTTACTTCGTCTACCATTTTCCTTTGTTAAATCACCTTAGGAATAAAGTTCTTTAGAGCTTTCTCTTCTTCCTGCTAATTGACCTCAAAAATTTTGTTGAAAAGTGTATTGCCTTGTAATGTCCCTGCTCTAGTCAGTTCTTGGGAACAGTGTGTTAGCCCTTTATTGGACCCTTGTGGGCTAGCTGGATTGGTTAGAGGGTCAATGGTACTTTCTGGAGAGTTTGATCATTTTCATTTTTAGAGCCCAGTGTTTGGTTCACAGCAGGCATTAGCAGTTTAGGAGTCGACAGCTTCTGACGGCACAAGAATATTTGGTGTTTTGAGTGAGTTATGGATTTTTAAGTGATTTGAGTTAATTAATTAACTTAATGCGTTTTTATAAAGTCAAATTGACTTTATACATTTTATATCACTTAAATACTTTATAAAGGTGATTTAATATTTTAATCACATACACAAAAAGGGCGCCCACTTTATTTAAGTCAAACTATTGAAAGTGACTTAAATTATAATTTAAAAGATTTAAATATCAAAAGTGGCGTATCTTCTTGGAAATGTGTGCCTTCTTGATATAAGGCAATTTGGCAATGAGAAACCCTATTATTGAATATTTTGACTTTGCCTTGGACATTTTCCTGTGCCTTCATCCTGTGATCAGGGTTTTGAGCAATCTTCCATTGGAGAATGAAATCTCTTCAGTGTTGAGCACTTTTGAGACTGTGAGAGATCAGTCGAATTTGTGTAGTGGTGAGAGCTTCATACAGAGGTTCTATAGAGCTTGATTTGTGTTTCCTATTGAATTCCTTTATTAGTTTCAGAGAGTTTTGAGAGATGGCGCCTTCATTTCACCTGGCAGAAACTTCACTCCATGGTCGTACCTTCTGAGTGGGAATTCCAGTTGTTTGCATTGAAGTGCATGGCTCTTGTGCAAGGGCATTTGAACTTCCTAAGAGAAACACCTGCCTTTCTGAGGGTTTCTCTTTATCTCCTTTGGCGTCTGGCTTGTACTCATCATCTACCATAGTTTTTAGGTTGGACTTTGCATTCTGCAGCTTCCTGCACCAGTTTTTGTCAGTTTTTCACCATCTTGGCTGGCGAACTGGACTCCTTTCTTAAATAAATAATCTTGAAGCTTTTGGGTATGTTTATGAGTTCTAAATCCATTGTTGAGCTTATTAATTATCTTCTGTAATTTCAATCCACTTAAATTAGCTCAGATTTACATTCTATAAGCATTTATGTTGTGCGCCTCTTCTCTTCTGTCTATAAACTTTTCTCTAAAAAATAAAATAACACACTAAGACTTAAGAAAATATTGGGGTTTGAGGTTTGAGCCAGCAGGGTTCATCACAGTTGTATTAGAGTTCTGATCTTGCTAGCCTGTAGGGTTAGCAGTCTTTATGCAGCCTCACAAGAATAGGTTTGACAAGTACTACTCATGCAGGGGTCCTGGTTTGTAGAGAAGTACTTTTGAACCTTTTTCAGCATTTCCATTTGACGAACAAGAAGAAGAATTAGGCTTTGATAACATGGCTGACAGGGAAGCTAAAGGTTCTCGCAGGAATCATCTTGATGAAGAGGACAGAGAAGCTAGAGATGTTCTCAAAGGCATGGTGGTAGGGCAAGAACAGGTGGCGAATATCCTCCAGCAGCTGAGCACAAATGTTCAGAATTTGACAATTCAAAGAGGACAGAATCAGGATCGTGATCGAGAAGGCAATGTTCATGGCGAACCCCATAGAAACATTATTCCAGCTCGCACTTTTGAGAGAGCTACTTGTCCTATTTTTACTAGAAACAATGTTGATGAAGAGTTTGAGGTTGAATAGGGTGGTGAGATCAACTTTGTAGATAACATCATGGTTATGCATGATGAATGGGATGCACTGCCACCGAGAGTTAAGGAGCACCTTAACTTTGATAGATTCATGAGCCAGAAGAGAGAACACACTAGAAATAGGAATGACAGGAGGCCTAGAAACAAGCAAAATGATCTTAGATAGGCTACCAATAAGCTTACCTTGGTGAAATTTGATGGCAGTGGTAGAGTTACAACACATGCCTGGGTTAGTAAGCTGGACACATTCTTGACATTACGTCCCATGCCTAAGGAGGATGCCATTCGATTTGTAGCACTTCATCTTGATGGCATGGCTCATGACTAGTGGATTCATAGCATGACTACTCTTCACCATGACCGGATTACTTCGTACCAGGAGTTCACAGATAGACTGGTAGAGAGGTTTGACAAGCGGGATCCTGAACTATTTTTCAGAGACCTAGGACAATTGAAACAACTAGGTAGTTTGGAATCCTATATTGGAGAGTTTCAGAGATTGTCAGTTATGGTGACAGGCATTTCTGAGAGGACGCTGATTATACTCTTCATTGAGGATCTTTTCGAGCCCATGAAAGGATGGATCAAGGTATTTGATCCGCCTACACTACAGGAGGCCATGAGGAAAGCTCGTAGTATGGAGCTTACTACCCCTTGCAAGCAATTTGGCTTGAAACCTTCTACCTCATACACAGATAATAAATCAGATCCAAAAAAGGCTAATAATGTTGATCAAAAGAAGAGATATGCAACACCATTGGATCATGAAACTATGAATGATCTTCGTAGAAGGAAACTTTGTTTTTACTGCAAGGGTCCATATGTCTTTAATCATGACTGCCCCCTCAAACCTAAAGGGAAAAACAGGCACATGGAGTGGTTTTATGAGGGAGAAACGTTGACTGATTTTTCTGATCAGCAAGCTCCAATCTATGATACAGATGGAGAAGAGTCAGAAAATGAGGAAAAAATTGTAGTAGAAATTGAGTTACAGGAGGCTCATATGTCCAACATGTAGAGAGAGGGATCTTTCAGACTCCGTGGGATCCTAGCTAGTCAAAGGGTCATATCACTACTAGATATAGGTGCAACCCACAACTTTATTGATTCACGGTTAGTGGAGAAACAAGGAATTCAAACTCAACAGTTTGAAGGCATTTGAGTGAAGGTTGTAGATGGATACACTCTCAAATGCGAGAGGATGATTCGTGATTCACCATTGAAACTCAACAATTTTGAGTTTAAGGAAATTTTTTATGTTGTGAACATGGGAGGAACAGATATAGTTCTTGGCATGAAGTGGCTTCATGCGACAGGAGAGTTCACACTTAATTTTCTTGACATGGAGATGAAATTCAGCATAGATGGCACAAATCATGTTCTAACAGCCATCAAGGACAACAACCTAAAAGAAATTTCACTCTCGAGAATGGAACGTTTGATTCGACATGACATGGTAGAGTGGGCTGCTGAGTGCAAATTAATGCCTTCACAGTTGGAGCAGCAAGCTTCTTCTTACCATCCAGATGTGCAAGAACTTCGAATCAAACATGCAAAGGTTTTCAATGCTATTCCACCAGGTAGACCTCCTGATAGAGGTATTGAACATATCATAGAACTGGATGAGGGCACAAAACCTATTATGATCACTCCTTACCGGCACCCCAAATGCTTGAAAGATGAGACTGAAAAGACCATCAAAGAGCTTTTAGCTATGGGGCACATCGGGCTGAGTAAGTCACCCTTTGCTTCTTTGGTTGTTTTGGTGAAGAAAAATGATGGTACACTCAGAATGTGTATTGACTACCAAATGCTCAACAAGAAGACTATAAAGAACAGGTATCCTATTCCATGGATAGATGAGTTGATAGACAAGCTTCATGGAGCTTGCTATTTCTCAAAGATTGACTTGAGGACAGGTTACCATCAGATCAGAGTCCAAGAGGAGGACATAGAGAAAACTGCATTCAGATGTTACTATGGACACTATGACTTCTTGGTTATGCCTTTTGGGTTAACCAATGCTCCTGCTACATTTCAATCTACTATGAACAGGGTTTTCCATCCTGATTTGAGGAAATATGTATTGGTGTTCTTCAACGACATCCTGGTTTACAATAAATCATGGGAGGAACACATGGTCCACCTGGATGAGGTATTGAGCATACTTGATAGGGAGTCCTTGTACGCCAAGGAGTCCAAGTGTGCTTTAGGCATGGCTGAGCTTTTGTATTTGGGACACATCATCAGTGGAGAGGGAGTCAGCATGGATCCAAAGAAAGTTTGAGCTATCATCGATTGGACTACACCTGAGACATTGACACAACTCAGGGGATTCGTAGGATTATGTGCCTTCTATCATTGGTTCGTTAGTGGATTCTCGCAGCATGCTATGCTACTAACTGATTTGACTTAGAAGGGTGCTTTTGTGTGGACACCACTAGCACAGGCGTGCTTTGAGAAGTTCAAACTTCTCATGACTACATGTCCAGTTTTGGCTTTGCCAGGCTTCACCAAACTTTTCAAGCTACATTGTGATGCCAGTGGTGAGGGTATTGGTGCAGTCATCATGCAGGATCGACACCCTATAGCTTTTGAGAGCAGGAAGCTAAGAGGTCCTGAACAAAGCTACAATATCTATGATAAGGAAATGTTGGCCATCATGCATGCCATGGCCAAATTCAGGCAATACTTGGTTGGAAGTAAGTTCAGTGTTAAAACCGATCATAATTGTCTGAAACATTTTCTTGGGCAGCGAGATCTGAACGAAAGGCAACAGAAATGGGTCAGGAAACTTCAGTCCTATGATTTTGACATCTCCTATGTCAAGGGCACTCAAAATGTGGTTGTTGATGCATTATCTCACCATCCTCACTTGAGCTCCATTACTCAGATTGCAGAAGACTGGAGACATATGATAGTAGTGGAGTATGCTAAGAACCCATGGGCTTCTAGCATAGTAGATGGGACAGTACAGGATGACATATATTCACTTGTAGATGATCTTATCATTTACAAAGGGAGGATATTACTAGTCCCAGGTTCTAAGATGAGGGACAGAGTATTGAGATCTTTTCATGATTCACCCATGGCAGGACATCCCGGTTACTTTAAGACCTGTAGGTAGGTACAGGAGAGATTCTCTTGGAAGGGTCTCAAATCATTTGTTCTTCAGTATGTCAGGGAATGCCTTGTTTGTCAGCAAAACAAGCAAGAGCATACATACCCTACAGGTTTACTCCAGCCGCTTCCTATCCCTAAGAGGAAGTGGGAATGTTTGTCTATGGATTTTATAACGGGCTTGCCGAAAGCTCAAGGGAAAGACAACATTTTTGTGGTGGTAGATCGATTGACGAAGTATGCACATTTATTCTCAATCACTACTACACACACAACTACCCAGGTGGCAGATTTGTTCTTCCGAGAGGCAGATTTGTGGAAAAGAAAATTCAAGGAGGGTGGACTGTGATGTCCCCGCTCTAGTCAGTTCTTGGGAATAGTGTGTTAGCCCTTTATTGGACCCTTGTGGGCTAGCTGGATTGGTTAGATGGTCAGTGGTACTTTCTGGAGAGTTTGATTATTTTTGTTTTCAGAGCCCAGTGTTTGGTTCACAATAGGCTTTAGTAGTTCAGGAGTCGGCAGCTTCTGACGGCACAGGAATATTTGGTGTTTTGAGTGAGTTATGGATTTTTAAGTGATTTGAGTTAATTAATTAACTTAATGCCTTTTTATAAAGTCAAATTGACTTTATACATTTTATATCACTTAAATACTTTATAAAGGTGATTTAATATTTTAATCACTTAACACAAAAAGGGTGCCCACTTTATTTAAGTCAAACTGTTGAAAGTGACTTAAATTATAATTTAAAAGATTTAAATATCAAAAGTGGCGTATCTTCTTGGAAATGTGTGCCTTCTTGATATAAGGCAATTTGGCAATGAGAAACCCTATTATTGAATATTTCAACTTTGCCTTGGACATTTTCCTGTGCCTTCATCCTGTGATCAGGGTTTTGAGCAATCTTCCATTGGAGAACGAAATCTCTTTAGTGTTGAGCACTTTTGAGACTATGAGAGATCAGTCAAATTTGTGCAGTGGTGAGAACTTCATACAGAGGTTCTACAAAGCTTGATTTGTGTTTCCTATTGAATTCCTTTATCAGTTTCAGAGATTTTTGAGAGATGGCGCCTTCATTTCACCTGGAAAACACTTCACTTCATGACCATACCTTCTGAGTGGGAATTATGGCTGTTTGCATTGAAATGTGTGGCTCTTGTGCAAGGGCGTTTGGACTTCCTAAGAGAAACGCCTACCTTTTTGAGGGTTTCTCTTCATCTCCTTTGGCGTCTGGCTTGTACTCATCATCTGCCACAGTTTTCAGGCTGGACTTTGCATTCTACAACTTCCTACACCAGTTTTTGTCAGTTTTTCACCATCTTGGCTAGAAAACTGGACTACTTTCTTAAATAAATAATTTGGAAGCTTTCAGGTATGTTTATGAGTTCTAAATCCATTGTTGAGCTTATTAATTATCTTATGTAATTTCAATTCGCTTAAATTAGCTCAAATTTACATTCTATAAGCATTTATGTTGTGCGCCCCTTCTCTTCTATCTATAAACTTTCTCTAAAAAACTAAAATAACACACTAAGACTTAAGAAAATATTGGGGTTTGAGGTTTGAGCCAGCAAGGTTCATCACATGCCTCAGCCACTACTAACCCCAACAAGCCTACTCCTCTTCTGCTCCATTAGGGTCTTATTCTTAGACTTTACCATTTTCATCTTGCTCTTTGCCCGCCTAAACCTATTTCAGTCGTTCGTATTGAAGAAATTGAGAACCCCACTATGCCCAAATTATCTCTGACCAAGTCTAAAGGCCATGTTAAAAAGAATCACCCGGTCCGTGTTGAGAAACCCAACCCTCCTACTAAAAAACTCAAAGGTATTGAGGGTGTTGCCCAAGCCAGTGCGACAGTGAGCCTATGTGACCTTAAGTCTACTCATGTTAGGATTCTTGGTAAACTTGGTTTGAAGAAGAAAGGTAAGGAGGAGAAGGTGCCTATGATTAAAGGGAAGCATGTTGTCTACAAGGATTCCTTGGGAGATACGGTGGTGGCGGAAATTATGGTTGCTGACAATGATGCAATTATAAGACGTTTGGGTAGGCTTGCTAAGAACAAAAAGAAAGTACAAGTTAGAGACCTGGATACCAAGAAGGAGCTGTCAGTTAGCAAGGATAGCCATGTGGAGGTGGTGTCAAAGGACGAGATAGGTGAGAAGGCCAAAGGGCCCCCGTCGGTTCCTAACTCGGGTGGTGATCTGCAGGAGGTTTTGGCCTCCCACTCTTCGAAGTCGATGGGGATGGAGAAGAATTTTCTTGAGTACACTACAAGTAGTGGGGAGGAGGTTGGTGCGCTAAAAGAGAGATTGGACATCTTGGACAAAAAGTTTCATGGGCTAACTTGCTTCATGGTCAGGATGATCCACTGTGTCACTAGTACCATATCGGCTGCTATGAAGGATGAGTTGGAGATGAAAAAGACAAAGGACCACCTTGAATGGGTTGGGGATGATATGGTTCAACTATTGTCAAAGAACTGGGAAAAAGATAGCTAGTCTTTTGCTGGTTGGTTGTTGGTCCATGTGTGTTGTTGTTCTGCGTCTTGTTTTGGTTATGTTTTTTGGTGTTTAGGTTTGTTTAATGTTTTGTTGTTCTAGAACTTTCTAGCCCTTGGGGCTCTCTGTGTAGGGTACAACACCTTGTAAATGTTGCTTATCATATAAAAAAAATTACTTTACATTGCTATTTACAAATTTATAATTTACATAATTTAAATTTCATCAATTGATATACTCATTAATTCACAGTCCATGTTTTCACAAAACATGAAAAGTTAACAAAAATAATACTAGGTTTCAATTCCAAGGAAAAGATGTTTTTTGGGTACACATGTGGAGAGCTAATTATCAAATTCATTTTGACTTGTCTTTTGTTGATGACTGCACCACATTGCAAGTAGGTTTTATCCCCTCATTATTTATCCTTACCTATTGCATGATATTTTATTTTTCCTTCTTGTTGAACTATTCCTTTGCAACCACATAACATTACAACAGGTAGATATCACATCCAAGATTTGTGATATCAAAGTCTTGTAGGGTCTTACATTATTTAGACTCTGTTAGCTACTACTAATAATAGTAAGAACTATTTGTTTTTAAAATGACAATGAAATTGGTATCTGGATGGGCTCTTTATTGAAAATTATTATTCACCCAATGAAATTATGAAGACACTCTGAATTCTTGAATTAATTATGAATATTTATCACCAATGATATATATCTCCATCATTGATGTGCCTTAATTGCAAACATTTGATGGCTTGTAATGATCATATTTATGTAGGTACATTCAAGCTCAAGGTTTAGACTGTAATATCTTACATATAATTATCATAGATTGTCCATCTTGGTAATTAGATTGAAGAACCATACATTTAAAATGTTATTGCCCTCCACAATGTCTTGGTAATAAAACCATATTATTAGCGTGCATGTGCAAATGCACATTAAACTGTTCTACATTTAGTAAGACATACACTTCCAAATGAAAATATTTAAAATGACAAGAAACACAATGAAATCCAATATTTACTCAAACAAGAATAACCAATTAACAAAAAACTATTGTCAACACTACTTTTGTTGTGGTCAAGTAGTCAGTTGTGAGTGTTTATGTCAGAGATGGAAATCTCTAATGTTAATATGGTTGTTTCATGAAAACATGGTAAGTAAAGGGAGACTAGATCTAGAAAAAGGGGCCCTTATTTGCCACATTTTAATAGAAGAGTATTAAGCTTCCATTGACCTAAAAGCACTTGAGAACAATTTGTAATATTACATCAATACAGATACCTACTTATCCAATTACACAATAGTGTTAATATTAACAGCTCCTAAGTATACATGTAGCATCCCTTTGATTTGCTTATATTTTTAGACAGTGCTTTTACTTTGATAGAGCATGATACTATGTTGTTGTTATTTGATCGCTGACATTGGAGTGATGATGGTTTTTATATTATGATGTGATGGTACACTATATGGATTATTATTGATTATGACATGCTTTCTGTTTAGCATAGTTGATTATTTGAGTTAATATTGATATATGCTCATTTGTAGGTAATTGATGTTTTAGTTTCGTCAGTTTTGATGTGACACTGTATTGGTGAAGGGAACGGGATTGCATCACTCACTTGCGAGTGCCCTGTGATTCTGCGATTTTCTTTTCATGGTGTGATTGTTTATAATCTATATACATGTATGACATATGTTTTATTGTAGGATTGTAGGTACAGGACATCAAATCCACCTAGATTCACAGGTTTGAGCATGTCCATTACCCAAGGGAATAGTTGATTGGGAGATAGTAACTGGATTTCCTTGTCAAGCCACAACCCTAGTCATAGTGTGTCGTCAGTCTTTGTTTGGTTTTGTTGAGTTGTCATGTTGTCCACGTTTTCCTTGTTGTTTATTTATTTTGCAAGGTATGTTTTGTGGGAAATTAATGTTAATTAATGCTTATAATGGTTTTTAGTGATTATTTAATTAATTTTGATTAATGTTGTTAGAAGTTTTATATGATTTAATTAATTAAATTAAATTTATTTTGTAAAGTGAATTAATTTTTGTGATTAAATTTATTTTATAAAATGATTAAATTAATTAAATTTAATTTAATTAGAAATTAATATGTGAATTATGAATTATTAAATGCATAAATATCTTGTAATTATCTTAGAGGAAATATTTGTGATTTGGTTGAAAATATATTTTATTTGTGACATGTGTTAGAAAAATAAAACATTGTTGTTGGGAATTAATTCTCAAAGAGATTAATTACATGAACTGAAAGAGGAAAGAGACTACTTCACGACAATGAAGAAAGAGATTTTTAAAAGAGGTTGTTGAGAATTGGGGAAGAAGTTCTCAAAATTTTTGGCTCTGGTTTTGTTTTCTTCTTTATGGAAAAGTGGATAATTTGGAAGAAGCTTTGGTAAATTGGAATCTGAAGGCAAAGCTCTACTTCAAACATCATTTCCTCAAACATCCGGAAACAGGTTCTTTAAATTCTTTTTATTTATATGCAAATTGGAAAGATTGTCTGTACAAGAAGAATATGTTATCTGTGTAGAAGCTTTAATATATTTTGTAAATTTGAAAGATTGTCATGTTTGGAAAATTGTTGTGAAAGCTTAGAGCTTCTGTAGAAATTGTTTTAAGCTTTGATTTCTTTGGAATTGGAAAATTTTCGTAAAAGCCTTAGAGCCTATGTAAGAATTGCTTTTAAAAAAATAGAAATCCCAGAGGGAAAACAATAGAAGATTTGAAAAATCTCTGTAGGAATGGATTTAAAATCTTGAATCCTGTTAAAATTTGTGGAAAATCTTGTTTGTATGGGAAAAGATCTTCCTGTAGAAGATTATTGTTTTGTTTTGTTTTCCCAATTAGTTTTATTTGGCTGGGAAATTGAAAACATTTGTAGAATTTTGTAAATACTTTATGTAGAAAACTTTTGTTAAAAAAAATTGCTCTTCTTGAGCAATCATTCTAATATATATATATATATTAGAATATATACATATATATATATATAAATATAAGCATAATTGATTATAAAAATCCCTGTTAACAATTGCATTCAAAGGAAACCTGGGTTGAAGTTACTGTATGGCGAATTATATATATATTCGCAGGTTTGAAAAAAATTTGAAATGTTTAAATATGTGGGGAAGCATTGTGGCTACCCCATAGCCGACTCACCATTGGGGAGAGTCAGCGTTGTGAGCCAGTGCCAGTACTACCCCACAGTGGTTGTGCCCCCTATAATGGGGGTTTAGCTGTGTTGTAGCCGGTGTAGCCTTTGATGGCTACAAAACCTTCTTCCGCCTTGGAAAAAAAATGATTTTATTTAGTTTGTTTTTTTAAAATATATAAAGTACATTATAAATATATATATACATAAATATGTATATATAAATATATATTTGTATATATATATTTATATATATATATATATATAATATATACATTTGTATATATATATTTATATATATAA
This sequence comes from Sequoia sempervirens, assembly GCA_007258455.2. NCBI lineage: Eukaryota > Viridiplantae > Streptophyta > Pinopsida > Cupressales > Cupressaceae > Sequoia > Sequoia sempervirens. The sequence continues at coordinate 204,615 of VDFB02294170.1, forward strand.
TATATTTATCATATTTATTATATGAGATTTGGAACTCTAATAATTGTTATTATAAGCAAATCCACTAAATGGAGATAGTCCTCCTCCCATCGTGTCTGCTGGTCCATCACATACATGCGTAACATATCCTTGAGGATCTGGTCGACCCTCTTGGTCTGTCCATCTATCTCAGGGTGATATGTTGAACTAAAGTTCAACTGCGTCCCCATGGCATGCTGCAATGATGTCCAAAGAGCCGAGGTAAACACAAGATCCCTGTCAGAAATGATCCGACGAGGAATACCGTGCAACCTAACTATATCTCCCATGAACACTCTAGCAACAAACGAAGCATTATAGGATGAACAAATAGGCGAGAAGTGTGCTACCTTTGTCAACCTATCCACCGTCACCATAATGGCATCGTGTCATCATAAAGTATTGGGTAACCCAACAATGAAATCCAATGAAATTATATCCCATTTCCATTCTGGCACCAAATGTGGTTGCATAAGTCTTGCCGTATGTTGGTGTTCAACCTTCACTCACTGACACTCCAAACACCTCAATACAAAGTCAGTGATATCTCACTTCATACCTGCCTAGAAGTATAGTGTTGTGCCCTTAGCACACACGCCCTGTTTGGAATGGGGACCCTCTTTTCCCTTCGACTTGTTGGGTCATTTTTGTCGCTTCCTCATTTTGCATGCCCCTTTTTTTGGTGTCCTGGATGGTCAATGTTGCTTCAAAGTCTCACCATAAGTTGATCGTTCCTTCCCCTGTTAATTTTGTCATGTTCTGGTGCCTCGTGGAGTCTCTCTAGTAGTTTTCCCCTACCAATGGCCCCAGGCCCTGTCGGAACCAGGCGTTCGGGTTTCTCTTGTCGAGTTTCCCCGTTGCACCCGCCGTTCCAAACGGCGCTCAGCTCGCGTCCTTCTGGACCCCGAGGTCCGAACCCCCATTTGCCATCTGAGGTGTTGGCGGGAAATCTTGGCTACCGTCAGGCGCCTCAGGCCCAGACCTCTGAACTTCTGAGTTCATAGTTTCATGTAGGTTTTGTCATCTCCGACGGTGGACCTCTGGCGGAACTCCGCCCTTCGGGCCCCAACTCTCTCTTTGCCACCACCGACCCCTCCGCGTTGAAATTTCCAAACAGCTGTCGCCTTGCACCCTCCCGGCCGCTGGACCTTGGGTCTCCCACTGCCATCGGTGAATTCAAATTCACCCACTTCATTGCCTCACTATACCTGCATTTAGTAGGGCCATTAATGGCAATCGGGGTATTAATAGAAGGTTCATTCCTATCATTTTCACTTGACAGAGCCGTAGAGAGTGATCAAAGAATTTGCTGGAGGAGCCTACCGTCTTCAAGACCTTCACGCTCATCACTCTTGCCATCATCTCATCGATCACAAGTGGATCCCACACCTCCCTGCATCGAGTGTTTGAGGTAGGTCCTCCATTCGCCCTCCTAAACATTGTTTTCATGATTTCTAGGGGTTAAAATGAACAATAACCATCAAAACAACATGTGAAGGATAAAATATGGCACAACAAACAAAACCCATGTCCTCGAAGGTTGAGTAAACCAACGCAGCATCCTCTTGACCAATTCGGAGCTTTATCTCCGTGTGGTCGTTCTTCGCAGGGGCATTCATGACCCTCGGGCTTGGACACTCCCCTTGCTGGTGGTGACTTAGTAGAACAGATGACCAAACAACTTTTGGGTCTCTCGGGCCCGGGTATTCGGGATTTCGCTCCCAGGATTTCCCCCTCGTTCTCCGTCGGGGAGACATTCAATCCTACGCTGAGGGCTCCCTCTCTCGGCATAACTTAGCCCAGTTGGCAAGACCTCTCCCCGACTTAGAATCCTATGCCGAGGGCTCCCTCAGTGCTACCCTGAGACCCATCATCTTCGGCAAGACATTATGCCTTTGCCATGACATCACGACGATATCATTTTCTTTTGGTGAAGGCATGGCATCCTTCCACTACCCGAGTCTTGGGCTTCCTTTCGCCGTTTGGAAAAATTTGTTGAATCTTGAACGTCCTTGACCGTATCGGGCTCCACCTTCTGGGGCTTTGTCCCATGATCACCGTTTCAAAAAGAAATCCTCCCCATCCTTCCATTCGTCGGGCTCTGGCTTTCCCATTACCGCAAACACAAGTTGAGAAATTCTGACGGCCGACGCCGGCTCTGAGCCCGATCCGCACCTTGACAGTCGGTGAGACATTTGAGTGTCGGCAAGACCTTTCTTTGAGGTGGACTTTCACAATGACTAAAACTTCTGGTCGTTGAGACAAAAGAAGACTCTCCCCGAGATGCATAATCCGCTTTACCCGCTTTGCTATAGCTTTTAGATGTCGGGGAGACCCTATGTCGATCATACAATGTTTTACTGAGGGCACCCACTTATTCACATGTCACTGTAATAACCCCATTATCATGCCGATAGGGCAACTTCATCATCTTCGGCGAGACCCCGAGCACCTCGCCAAGACTATATACCGAAAAAAATAAGCTACCCTGAGCTAGCCCTTTGTTTGCTAAGAGAAAGTAGATCTCACACTGAAAGCCATCATTACCTGTCAACAAGACCTGGCCTTTTCATTATGACCTCCTACCGCAAACTCATGCTTGGCCAAAATGAAACCCGAATGTCATTCGGCAGGATGCAACAAACCTTATGCCGATAGAATCCACCATAGTCTCACCGTAAGTATATTCAAAGGGAATCCATGCGTAAGGTTGGTGAGACCGAAGGTCTCTCGCCAAGACCTTACAACGATAGCAATGACTTCCCCTGATATGCATCCCTTACATTCTGGTCGGCATGACAAAACGAAATCGCCATGACACAGCCCCTACAACGAGACCTCTACCGATAGGTGAATGCACAAGGCTTGTGATCGTCGAGACATCAAAGGGAGTTATGCCGATAAAACCAGTAGCATGCAAATGTTAGAATAAAACATGGGTGTCAGGAAGACAGTCATGGACCGATGTCGTTATGGACCCAGACATGAAAAATGTATAACTCGATTGATTCAATGGGGCAATATAGCAAACTACAGATGAAATATGTGTACGGTAGAACCAAGTCATCCATGCTCGGTGTCCATTCGACCTTCGGGCTCTGCCCTTCTGACTACCGCAAGACTGAAAATGAAATCGAACGGCGGACCCTCGTGACGGGTCCGGTCTTGCTCTTGGCTATCGGCGAGACATTCATCTCTCGCCAAGACCTCACCCCGCCGTGGAGACCTTACGCCGACTTGCCTTCCCATATGACAGCCAACACTGACGTCGGGCTCGGTTCACCTCTTGGCGGTCAGCCAGACACAAGGTTGTCATCGAGACCTTTCTTCGAGGCAGACGCTCACACCGATTGGAGGCTGAAACGAAGTGGGGGCTTCCCCCCTGGCAGGCCCAAGGCTCCAGACTTATGTCTGGCGATTGTCATCTCAAATGATGAATGCACATGGCCACCCTTTGATTTGCCGGACTCTGGACTCTGGACCCCAGAGTTCCGCCTCCGAAATTCTATTTTTGATCTACCGTTCCCAGACAGCCCTCTCCTAATGGCTTTCTAACCTTGTACCTCTGAGTGCTCCTAAACTAATCTAAATAGGCCCAATTCAAAATCTGAGATCTACCCACATGATTAATCTTGGTCTTCTTCATTGTGAACCTTTTAAATTATCAAATTTGATTAGGGAGAATCTGCGGGAGCCCTCTGCCCTATGTGCCTTTCCAAAACAACATTCCCACCAGGGAAGTCCGGCCTTCTAGTCCCGGACTATCCCAAAGCCCTCAACCTAGAGACCGGAAATATCGGGAGACAAAGTATCATGTTATGCTTGATGGATTATTTGAAATAGATTTTATCTTTGGGATTCCAACTAACATGGATGTTTTTGTGATCAATTGCACTCACTACGCTTTTGCTTGTAGAATATATGGAATCAGGTGCGAGACCTTCAGGAGCAGCTGTCGTAAAGGACAAGGGAAAGAAGTCACTCAAGACTCCTCGAGGGAAAGAGGACAAGGACCAAATGAAATACCAATTCCAGGGTGAGCCTCTGCACTCAAAGGTTACCACGGATTGGAAGGAGATCACCGATACTAACATCAGCCACGTCAATATTAATGAATTCACACAAAGGGTTAGGGTCAATCCAATGACCAAGAATACAAGGCTGATAAGGTAGAGTGGAATAGCAAAGGCAGCTTGCTTCCCTCCATCTCTTGTAGCCCTGGAGCTCGTCATGGCCTGTCGGCAGGCATATCAATCGGATACAAGAACAATTGTCGACCGGGATGGTAACATTCTTGCCGGCATGTTGGCTGAAGGAATCACAGAAACCTTCCATATCCCTACTTTTCAAGAAATGGAAATGCCCACCATTGAAGAATTTCAGGTAGCATGGGATGATAATCCGGCGGGCTATAAAAGGTCAAAAAATCAGCATTGGCTTAAGGAAAAGTGGGGTAGTGCTGCGAAGGTTCCTCACAAATTCTTCCGCAGTGACTTCCATGAAGATTACCACAACTTTGTCATGATGCTAAGCAGGGTGATGGGCCTCCCTACGGATGCCTTCTTTCAGGAGTGGATGGTGTACTTCGTCGAGCAAATCCTTTGGGGGAATGATGATGTTATAACAAAGACCTCATTCGATTGGCGAGGTATAATTAGCAACTGCTTTCATGAGCAGTTCCTCAACATGAAGAAAAGATCCAAATTCTATATGACTTCATACCTCGTGTACTCCTTGGTGAACCAGAGGCAATACAATGGTTTATTTGTGGCACTCGATCAGAAGCAGGGTCAGAAACTCAAGGTCTACGACAGATACCCCCAGCTCTAGTACAGAAACTTCAAGGGGGAGTATTGCAGAGTGAATGACGCCTTCATCGGCCATATTGTCAGAATGATTGCTGGGGATTTCGAAAGGAGGGTTTCTCACAGTGCTTAGGCATTATTGAAGCAATATGCCTTTCTCTTCATCCAATACCCAAATTTCACATACATCCATGCCCAGGGCTTCACCGAAAGACCAAACAGGCTGCCTCAATACCCCAACGACCGAATCATCTTACTGGAGCTTTCTCGGCAGCTCCAACACATACAGGCGATCTTCAGCAATAAACACATAGCAGGGATCTCTTATCCCATGACTCTCGGCCAGGGCATGTATAAGCTACAAACTTCCCAGTGTGCTGGTAACTCTGAGAAAGAACTAGAAGATTACCATTTCTACCTACACACTACTCGCCCACGGATAGACCCACATGGTCACATAAGAAAGGTGCTAGGGCCGGGATTCGCTCATCTCCACCACATTGAAGACTTTTGGGGAGATTGCCAAGATGATAAAGAAGTACGTGCAAGGAATTATATGCAAATGACTGTGCAATTTGTAAGGAAGGTGCAGCCATCCCCATACTAGACCAGGTCGAGGAAGACAAGGCCACCATAATGCACCCCAGGTATCCTGCAGTCACCAATCTGCCAATACCAACAATAGACTGGGATGAGGAAGAGGTCGATGACCTCGACACCATAACCAAGCCAATCTTGGCCCGTACCAAGGGGTGGGTTGATGAATGAGTGGCCCAATTAAAACAACAAGGGGTGGTCCTAACATATGAAGGGCTCAACAGTGAGCCAAGTGCCATAGACGACACTACCACCACCATTTCAATGGGCGGGACATCCAAGTCTTCCCCAGTTACCAGGTCTAAGAAGAGGAAGGAGACAGAAACGGAGTAGTCTCCTGACCCCAAGGTCTATACAAGGAAGGATTTAGGGGGCTCACCCTCCAAAAGACTTAAGCAAACATGGGGTACAACGGAACAACTCTTGACACAAGAAGAAGAAGTAGAAGGTACTGATCAAATCAAGCCTGTCTTGGCTCTTCCTGCCCCGACTATCGCACCACCTACCTCCTTGGCTATGGTTGTTGCTTCCCCACCAGCGGTGGACATCTCTATCCATCTTGCCTCTTCACCCTCGAGCGAGCCTATGATTGTAATTGACTCTTCTTCCGCCTTGACAATGCCTCCTTCCTCTGCTACCATGTCACCCACTATGTCACTCCCATTACTTACGACGGCTACACCAATGCCCACTCCCACCTTGCCTGAGGCCTTCTCGAAGCACATGCAGAATATCCCTTCCGAGCTCTCCCAGATCCTCATGGATCCTACGCTTTAGGAAGCCTTGGCTCAGGTCCTCGCCATTGCCTAACCTTCACAGCCTCTGACAGGGCCGCTTGCCATGGAAGCCACTATGCTAATTTCCAAGGAGTGGGAAGAGTGAGAACAAGAGGCTTCAAAGCCCTTTGAGGAGGTGGCCGATGAATGTCATGAGCACCCGGAGTATGAACATTACATTATTGACAGGGTTGCCTATGAGGAGGAGGGAACTGGTTCTTCAAAGAGCGGGGATGAGAAAGATAGCACTGGTGGCAAGGTAATTGTGTAAGCCTTTGACGGTGATCTTGAATAAGAAATGGCTTGGCAGCCAAAGGACACCAAATCAGAGGTAGAAAGGCCACTCCTTGAAGAGGAAGAACAATAGCAAGAAGAAAAAACTAAGGGAGAAGCCCAAGCTATCAAGGGCCTCGAGATCGAGCAATTCAAAGAACATGTGCACGAGGTTAAACAAGTTAAAGGAAAGAAAGGAGAGGAAGTGGAAAAGAAAGAAAGTCCCCTACAATAGTCATTGGCCAAGCCTCCTATTAAGCGCGTTGTGTTCATCCAAGACTCTGATGAAGAAGAAGGAGATGTTGCCGAGGAAAAAGAAAAATCCCTAGAAGATAAGAGAGCAGAAACCTTGGCCTTGACTGAGAGGGGCGAGGGTGACCATGATTCACCTAAGGCCAAATCTGCCGTACCAGAATGGTTGGAAAAGCAACTTGAAAGAAAGACCCCTATACTAAAAGACCCAAGGGCGAGGCTGGAGGCTATCTTAGCCCGATCTCAAATCACAACAAAGAAGGAAAAGAAGCTTAAGATCTGATCCAAGGTAACGATGGATGCTTCTGGGTCTTGAGCTGTGCAAGTAGCCATGCCTGTGGTCAGTCAGGAAGGGACAATTTACAACATCTCCACCATTGACTTGGGGACCGCCACTAGAGAACAAAAGGTAGGGCATCTTGAGGAGTTAGTGGCCATGGTGGTACATTTAATAAGGCAGGATAAGTTTTCAAAAGATGATCTCAAAGTACAGGTGGCTGATTTAACAAATTACATTCAATAGTGGTCATTGATGGATGACAACCTACCACGTCCACAACTGTGCCCCAGTTATCATCCAAGGAATAGATTGACAAGATGGAAAGAAAAAATAACTTGGAGAAGACGATAGAGGACTGGTTTCGACGAGTCTTATATGTTGGAAACATGGGAATTGGCCGGGCTATTCAGACAACCAACAAGTTCTTGGACTTGCAGCAGTCCTTGGAAGGCACCAAGAGGCTATGCACTGACTTCCCTACAGCATACAACTCCACCTTTCCAAAGATCGAGGCCATCCTTCAATTTCCAAGAGCCATGTGGGAAAAGGAGCTTGTGTTTAAGAAGGATGATCACTGGCTGATGGATGTATGGCGGCAGGACTTTGGCAATAGGAAGGAAAGGTTGGAGTAGATAATGAGCAAGGTGGATCCGGATATAGAATGGATAAAGGAAATCAGGGCAGAATGCACTCGTTATCTCAAGATGATGATAGAATATGATATGCCCATAGTGCAGATGGATCCAGAAAAGGTGAAGCCCTACTTCCAGAAGAAGATGGAGGACGAGATGTCTAGTGAAATCACGGTGGAATTTATGAGTTTTGCTGCCCATGCATTCGACCAATCAAAGCTATTTAGAGACTAGGGCACAAAGTATGATGAAGACTGGAAAAGGCTAGAGGATAACGTGAAGGAGTGGAGCTACCAAGTGCTAAGGTACGAGATTATTGAAGTGGACAAGCTCTGGGTGGTCACCCTCAAGTTCATGGAATATGCTGCATCCAAGAACCAGGAGGACAGCCCTGTTGATGATGAAGAGCTCCCTAAAGAGTAGCTACAGTAAAACAACAATCAGCTAAAAGACGAAGTGCTACAGTGTTGTCACTAGAGGACAAAATAGGGAAAATGACAAAATTTAATTTTAAATTGTGATATATTAGGGGTGGGTGAAACCCTATTTTGTAATGAATCTTGGCCACACAATGAGAATTAATCTTGGCCATTCATTTGAATTTTTGGTCACTATAAATAGGGATCTTCTCTCATTTGCAAAGGGGGTTGAGTTGTAAATACATGTTGCAGAAATTTATAAGGAAAAGACATTGACTTGGTGCATTTTCTGAGTTTCTCACATGTTGCTTGATTCAATCTCCATTGTTAGATGTTTAACTTAGGTTTTATTGCTGTTCTAGTTAACTGTTTTCTTGCTTTGGTAGATTTTAGGAATGTTGTCTTGTGATCATGAAAATTCCTGCTATGTAGATGACTTCTTAGTCCATACTTTTTGTTGTCTGTTGATGGTAGATAGCTGTGTAAAGTTAGTATGGGTTTGAATTCAAAGCTGCTCCAAAACTTTTATCTTTGTTCATGCATGAACATGGTGAATGAAAGATGAAACATTTGCAGAACCTAGAAGATAGCACAAATTCCATGAGACTGTGAGATCTCTAGTTAAGTGGAATATTGTTTCCAAGAGGCTTTCCATTGCAAGAACTCCATCATCACTGTTCACAATTAGTTGCAGATCCAGGAACCTCCTCTCTTCCCTACCCTTTTTCATTTTATTTAATGAGTACCCTATGCTAAGGTTCATTGCGCATTGTAAAGCTAAATCCAATGACAAAATGGAGTTCAAGATAGCTGTTTGAACCTACAACAAACACACAGTAACTTGTCCATCTTAAGAACTCTATTTCAAGATCCAACTTCCCCACTTTGTAACCCATCCATAAGTCTGCCTGGTGATTCCAGCAAATCACATCAACCAACTGAGATATTCCAAGTACTGTCAAGACCTGACATTAGAGACCTTGGGATAGTGTTCTGCAATCTAATTGTGGAAGATTGTCTTTCAAGAGAGGTAGTGCATCTATGCACTGCCTATGTTGAGAGGTGCATAAAAAACACATCAACATATTGTTGTTGCAAATCAGCATGCATCTTCTTCACTCCTAGATGAGTTGAATAGGGTGTCCGATGTGCCTCTTTCATAACCAAGTTATGAAGATCTCCAAAAGATGGAACATAAATGTGTCCCATGTGTCTCAACAAACCATCTAACTCTAGAGAATAACCTGAGAATCTGCGCTCAAGAATTTTGCCTGTCTCTATCTCGGATCTCACCTCCTCATACCAAATGTCTATAGGAAGTGTAGAAAGAATTTGAATCCTTAAATCCACACCAAGAATCAACTCTGACAACTCGTGTCTTCGTCTATTAAGAGCGTCAGCAACTATGTTCTCCTTCCCTTGGACAAACTTCACCTCAAAGTCATACTCACAAAGGAATTCCATCCATTTCCTCTGCCTAGCATTTAGATTAGGTTGCGTGAAGATGTATAGTAAGATTCGATGGTCACTATGCAACTCAAATCTATTCCCCAATAGGTAATGCCTCCATCTCATCAAAGTGTGTATTACCGCTGCCAACTCAAGATTATGTGTGGGGTAATTCAACTCATGATCCTTTAGTTTGTGTGACTCATACACAATAACATGACCATTCTGCATCAAAAGTGCTCCTAGTCCCTCCAAAGATGTGTCTGTACAAACAACAAAATCTCCAATAGGATTAGGTATTGCAAGAATTGGTACGCTGGTCAACCTTCGCTTTAGAGTCTGAAATGTTGACTCACACTGCTCTAACCAGATGAATCTATTCTTTTTTCTCTGAAGAGAAGTTATAGGATGTCCTATCCTAGAGAAACCATGAACAAAGCATTTTTTAATAACTTGGTAATCCCATGAAACTGCGTATCTTTACCACATTAATGGGTGTAGGCCAATCAATGATCACTTGGATCTTCGCAGGATCTACTGCAATACCCTCTCCTGATATCACATGCCCAAGGTACTTACCTCAGTCTTAAAGAACTCACATTTGGATAGGTTAGCGTACAATTATTTATTTCTCAAACATTGCAAAACCTACCTCAAATGCTCCTCATGCTCCTCTACTATCTTGGAATAGATCAATATATCATCAAGGAATACTAATAAAAATATATCCAAATAAGTGCAAAAGACTTTGTTCATCAAGCTCATGAAAATAGATGGTGCATTTGTCAACCCGAACAGTACCATTGTAAACTCGTGGTGAGTGTAACATGTGTAAAACACCATCTTATGAATGTCGGAATAAAAAATACATGGCTGATGATACCTTGACTTAAGATCAATTTTTGAAAAGACCGTAGCACCCTTGATCTGATCAAAAAAATCATCAATCCTAGGTAAGGGATATCAGTTCTTGATTGTCACTTTATTCAGCCAACAGTAGTCAATGCATAGATGAAGAGAACCATCCTTCTTCTTCACAAAAGTTTTTGGTGCTCCCCAAGGTGAAACACTAGGGCAGATGAAACCTTGCTCATACAGTACAAAGCTCATGAAATAGGCTCGAAACCAGGTATAAGATCAATCTTGAAATCAATTTCACACTGAGGTGGCATCCTTGGAATCTCACCGAGAAATACATCTACATACTCCTGAAGTAAGGGGTGGCTATCAATAGAAACCTTCTCCTCACTATCACCCAACTCCAAGTCACCTACTGTTATTGCAAACAACTAACATCCCTGACATACACATTTCCTTAGCTGCATAGCCAAGATCATCCTCAATGATATGGGTCTCTGAACTCCCACTATCTCAACCTCTACCAGATACATCAATGCATCAAATCAACTTGCGTTGATAGTGAATAATGGCCCTGTGAGCCTCAAGCCAATCCATCCATAAGACGATGTCATACGACCCCAATGATATAATGTGGAGGTCTACTATAGTGTGAAAGGATCCAATCTCCAATCTACAATCAGGTACTAGGGAATGCGTTGCAGCTTTAACACCAAAGGCCAATTCAACCTGCACTTAACGTCTTGATTTATTGCCCTCAGTCTACAATGCACCATGACAAACGATGAAATAAAAGAATCTGATGCTCTTGAATCAAATAAAATGGTAACCCTATTACCCTGTAATATACCAAAAGTCTCTACCACTATGCCCTAGTGATCATCCTGACAGTTGTCAATCACAACAAATACTCGATGACCTCTACCTGCATCTCCAATAGTTGGCTCTAACGCCACTGGCCTCTGAGTATAACTTGATGTGCCCTTATTGGGACACTGTCATGCTATGTGACCCTGTTGGCCACAAGAAAAATAGCTTGTATCCCTGTTGAATCATCTACCCCTATTATAGGGAGATTGTGTACTCTGTGTCGACTGCTCAAAGTTGGGGTGTTTGTTTCACCTCCAATTCCTATCACCCCCTGAATGATAACTGTCTCATGTCTCAATTAGAAATTCTTCCATTTCCCATGTGAATTCTAATACTAACCACTCAGTGCAAGCACCTGTTGTGTCTTAGGTGGTCCAACTCCCTAAGCCTGGCCACTATGTGAACTAGGTCTTGTAGCTGAAGCACTGCTTATCTACACTCTAGTATGGCCACCCAACGCCATCGCCAAATTCTACTCCACCAATCTATCCTTCTCCACTACTGTCTCCATAGTCTTGGGTTTGAAAACCTAAACACCACCACTGATCTAGGAATTTAAGCCCCTAGTGAAGTGTTGAACAAGCATGCCCTCATCATCACCAATGCCAACGAACTGCTTGAGCTCATAAAATTGATGCTCATACTATTCCACTGACATGGCCATCTATTGCAAAGCATGAAACTCATCTCCACAACGTTTTCGTCAATGGTCAGAAAGGAATCTAGCTCTAAACCTCTCTATGAACATATCCCAAGACACAAAATTAATGTCAATATAGAGCTTTTTCTCCTCCAATCTCCATTAGGTAGATGCAAAATCTCGCAAGTGCATGATCACACATCTGGCCTTGGTGTTGCTACCATAAGGGTGCATACCAAAACATCACTTCAAGTCCATCAACCATGTCTTAGCCTCTAATTTGCTGCCAAAACCATCAAAAGTGGGTGAATGAGCTCTAAGTAGGTCTCTCATGTGAGCGACTATGTCTGCCTATGGCTGTGTTGGTACCTCTCTCTCACCAGTGTTAATATGATCTTTGTCCTTCCTCGGCCCAAGGAAAGTAAGAGTCTCCTCTAACAAACGATGCAACTGAGCGCCCTCAATCCCTAGTGGATCCTGATTCTGATCACCGCCTCCTGGAGCATTTTGGGAAGACTGATGTTCCTCATGATCTGATTCATGGGGAACATGGGGAGGTGAATCATGCTGACTACCTCCACGATTGCCTCCTTGACCATGACTACGACCTCTACCACGACCTCGCCTAGGTGGCATGATCCTACACAGACACATCAAGGTATATAAGACAAGGTACACAAACTTAAATCCTACACAACTAACAACTTAATGGGTTCAACATTATCATAGAGCACCCAGTGTTTAAACTTGGGCTCTAATACCATGTGTAACGCCTCACCATGTAACCCTAGAGGATGACACAAACACAATGAAAGCATAACAATTTTTTTTAGTGTGATTAATAACAAGTGAACTACACTTAACGCTTGCATCTTATAAGGTACGTGACAATGCTTACATTTGAATCCCATAACTTACAAAAGTGAACTAACCATAGCATATAAAATTAGACTCATGATATAAAGAACATAGATCCAAAAGCATTAAACTCATCACATAAGATACAAAGTACATTAATGAATCATTCATAGATTGCATTCATTCCATAAAATAGTTACAAGACTCATTCCCAAAATGGGGAAGATCATACAATAATGTTACAATTACATTGATACAAGACTCCTCAAATACAAATGATGAGTAGTACATATACAAAGTATCCAACTGATACAAAAGAACATAAGAAATAGTACAAAGCAACTGGTACACATGAGCTCTTCAATTTGGAAGATCCCACCATCACGAATATGAAATGGGAACCCAACAGTGTAAGGTGCACGTTCCACCCAACCAAGTGGTACCCGAAGGCCCACCCACCATGCTAGGAGATAGTAAAAGAGTTTCTTAGGAAAAAACAACAACCTCTCAACACAGGCAACTCAAAATACTAAACTACACAAGTACAATACATAACATGAAGGTTACATTACTTCCAGAGTATAAGAATCAAGTACATCAATTGAACAATTAAACCATTGTCATAGGAGGAGTGTCATCACAAACCTGCATGGGTTACCCTGGCAAATCTTCCTAGGCCCCAACCCCCATCTTGGGTTACCCTGGTAGCCTCTCATGACCCCCGACCCCACATGCAAACCAATGCGAAATCGAATATCTTTCAAAGAGATAAGATAATGATCTTTCCATTCCAGGCCTTCTCATCTCATCCCAAGTCTAAACAAGCCCTTGAGCCCATGAGTGAGGCACAATATACAAGTTATATGTTTTAAGCTACCCTTCCCCTAATACATTTATTTAATTTCGATTGAGTTAACTAACTCTCAAATGAGTTACCCTGACACCACTTTGTGCGTTGGCCCCCATTTGAGAGCCACTCCCCTACTGACAACACAAAGATCTAATCCAAAACCCAAGGGTAAACAAAGTGCACACAAACAGATATTAAATCCCAATCCAAAATATAAGAGGCAACAATCTCGTTCGTAGTAACCAGGTGTTTAAACTGAATCACAACCAAGTACTCTACCCAAGGGAAATAAAAGTGCTAAACCATAAATCACAACAACCCCCTCATAAAACATCATATGGAAGACTTACATACGTGACTATCCAATTTCCCCAACTTACGAGAACAAAAGAAATCATAATTTAATAGGCAATTCAGGTAGGAAATAAAACTACCATTAGGATTTCCTAAATCCAATTTCCATCTCAAGAATACAATAATATATTGCTCAAATAAACTAGCTTATCACAATCACTTACAAAGAATAAAGAAATTAATTCTATTTGTTTTAAATCAATTTTCCAATTTCAACTATATAAAAATCAAATTTCCTCTTTTAAAACATTTCATTTTAAAATAACTAACTTGTGCTTTTGCATGCACTTATTTAAGATATCATTTATATATATATATATATATATATAGATATATATAATTATGCATATATAAATATAATATTTAAATATAAAACTAAATTACAATATTCCAAATCTCATATAATAAATATAATAAATATTATATATATATATTTATACACATACATATATATATACTTAAATATACACATCAACGATTTTTTTTCTACAAGGGCTTTCTACAACAAAGATAGTGAAGCACTCGTTATTTGATTTCATACCTACAAAAAATTTCATTTAACTATTCTTAAACAACTTCACACAAAAAATAGATACATAATACAAGATCAAAACTTTCTATCAAATATCATAGCAAACATCCATAACTTCATTTTAGAACAGTGTTAATGTGGAGAGCCTTTAGCAGGGTAGTTGTCGTTTGTTTTACAAGCACTTGGCGACTAGAGCACTCTTCATCCCTTTGTTCATCAATACAGGTTTGTAGCTTAAGGGGTAAAGCATACTCAACTATAAGTTTCTTAGGTCGAGGATGATACTCATAGAAATCCTGCAACAAACATACAATGCAGGATTAAGCAAGCATTCTCATTTTAAATATCAATAAAACTGCCCTGCCAACACTAGGCAGGAGCTACATTGCACTGCAACTCTTGTTAAGATTTTTTATGTATTTAGCCATCACGACGATAGAACCTTAAGAACCTTGTTGCAAAGTTATGAAGTTTATGTTTTCTTCGACTGGGCGACAGTGGTACCGGCTTGTCGCGGGGATTGGTAAATCTGTAACTTGTTTGTGGTGGTTATGAACTTATCATTTTTAGTGACACGTCGATGAGTGTTCACTTCGGTGTGACCTCCTAAATGTCCTGGCGATGAGGGTCATCGGCGTGACCTGAACTATCGGTGTAAGCTTTTCTCAACGATAGAAGTCTAGCCGATATCGGTGTGACATTTATTTTGTCTGGCTGATGGTATCTGGTCAAAGTGAAATGAAGGCTCTATAAGAGTCTTAACAACAGAGCATGTCTGGACGACAGGTCTGCAATCAGTGAGAACTCTTGCTGATAGTGTTCCTCTTGCCAATGGATCTGTGTTTGATAAAAGCTCTTGTTGATAGCCATGGTCTTGCCGATAGAGCTGCCCGTGATGGATATCGGTGTGAACTCTTAGCGATAGCGTGTGTCTAGCCGACAAGATGGTTCAAAAGGTGTATGAGCTTAATGACATTGGGGAGACCTATGGGTTCAATGTGACATTATGAACTCTTTCCAATGGACGTTGTCTTGTCGATGGACTTGGTCGAGACCTCAAGATGATGGACAACATTAGGGAGACTTTGATGATCGGTGTGTTTTGCTAAACTGTGGCTAATAGACAAAGTCATGCCGATAGACTTGAAGGCCGACTATGGTTGGAAGAACACTAACTTGGTTGACCGCTGATGTGTATGATGTTCATTGGAGGATCATTGGTGAGTTGGAGAAGTTAGAGCAGTTAACAGTTGATCTAACTGTTGGAATACGAACTGATCTATAGAAGATGAACCATTTTTCTGTCTACTGAAGATGAATGTATATACATTGGATGTTTTGTAGTACGAAGTGTGAGAGGAAGATTGAGGCAGGATTATGCTACCAAAATCTCTCCAGATTAAGTGTCTTGGTTGATCTCTCGTGTTAATAAGCACTGTATACTGTGTGAGAGTATTGTAATAGTGCAAAGGTTGTCTAGACTGAGAGGTTGATAAGGGAAAAAGTAAAAAGGAGAGAGGGAAACAAAACAGGGTTGTTGCTAGTTTGTCTTCAGAATGAAACAAGGAGTAATCTCTGTGAAAAAGGCTATGAGCCTGAGATTGTATTGTAACTCTATTTGTTGCTAAATAATACAATGGCTCAGATCTTTTGGAGTGTGGGGTTTTTTACCCGAAAGGGTTTTGCCCATGTAAATTTGTGTGTTCTAATCTTCTGTACTGTCTTTCATGTTTAATGGTTCTGTTTGTTGAATCTATTTATGCAAGTTGTTGAAACTGAATTTACATGAGCTTCTCTTAGAAAGATTAATGTGGGAAATGAACTATGTTTGATTCCACTTTCTGACATAGTTGTACGTGTTTTTGGGGCAATCTATTTGAAATTAAAGTTACCGAAGGCACTATTGTTCTTGGAGGTTTCTCTGAGATGAAATTTTTTTCCCAACAAGTGGTATCAGAGCCTTCTTTTGGTTGTTGGTTCTAGGTATTTCTCCTGTGAAGATTTTTAGTCTGTTAGGCTTAAGGAAATCTGGAGGAATTGGTTGATGGATTGATCCTTTGGTGAGTGGAAGTCTTGTAGTATTTAGAGACAACACGTAGTTTGAAGGATGGTGAAGATGGAGTTGGTTATCTTGGCAGCAATATAACCTTAATGTATGAGGTGGATTTATTTGCTTCTTGGTTGAGTTGCAACAAAGCTTTCATATTGGGTGTCTATGTGAGAGGCTCCGTGGTGATATGGAGAAGCTTGGGTTGTGTCTCAGTCATGGAAGAGAGTGCTTATGTTGGGGGGTATTTCCTAGTGTTGGAAGGCATTGTATTCTATTAACCTCAAATACTGAAGGCTATGGAGTTAATCATTAGATGGTTTGAAAGCTTCTGGAATAGCCTATCTCTTTCTCGGATGCATGTGCATATTCATGGTTTTGGAATTGGCTTGAAGGGGGCTTGGAGCTCTTGAACTGTTGTTTCCTTTTTTAAGGATGTATTGTACTTGCATGTTTTATGTGGTTTTGCATGTTTTACACGTCAAGCAAAAATTGTGATTATGTCGAGTTGTTAAACTATTTTCTAGACCCTGGCTTTTGGGGCGTTGCTGGATGAGATGTTTGCAGTTCTGCATGCGTGCTTCGGCATGGTATGAGGAGGTGAGATGCTTTCTCTGTATGAGAGTGTTGGTATGTGATTTGTCACTCAGTATTCTTGTGGTGTTTCTTGTGGATTCCTTGACTATGGTGCTCGTTGTAGACATGTTTGGCAAATCAGATTTGGTCATGATCTGGTGTTGGAGTCTTATTTTCTACATGGTTATCTTCTTTGATATCTCAGTTTATGATTACTAATGTGATGATGGGTTTGCATGTTCGATGGAATTGATCTTCGAGTTATGTGGTTGGTGGTTTAGCTACCCATTGGCTGTAATGAGATAACTTGGATGTGGACTGTCTATATCCATGAGGGTGATGCAATGTTGATGCAAATCTGTTAGTTGGCCTTGTCTATGGTCACTTGTGCATTGGTGTCGTTGTTTTGGGATGAGAAGATGGATGGTGCTGAGTACCTAAACAGTTGGTTATAGGGACCTATAGCATGTTGTATCATGATGTCATGGACAACTTGGATACATTGCTTTGTGTAAGCTTTTGATAGTGATGGTAATCTCTGCTTGTTTTGGAGATATTGGTGCCACTTGATGGACATGTTGTTGTGTGGAACTGAAGGATTTTTAGATTAGCAGATGTTGGGTCATGATGCTCGAGAAGCTCGGTTGTCACAGTTCAGTGGGAGCTTTAGCAATGACTCTTGATTCATCACTTGGTGGTGAATGTTTTTTCTTTAGTGTTATAGATGTTATCAGGAGGAGATCTTTGATCCTATTGCTGCAAAAGGGTTCTTTCGCATTTGCATGGACACTATTTGAAGATGTGCAACATCTTGGAACCATGGAGGATGAGTGGATTCTTTTGCTAAGGTGTTGGTGGTGCTGGACAGGTGATGTTGGTTTTGAGTTTGTTTGCTTTATGTCATGGTATACTCTTGCTTATGGACTCAAGTTTTGACACTATGCATGGAACTTGAGACCATGGTGAAGTCACTTAGAGCATGGTATCTCCTAAGGGAGATGTGTAGATCATGGTGTCATGATAAGTTCTTGTTTCAGATGTGTGGAGCTTTGATAGTGGTCTGGAGTTCCTCTATGTTTTGAGTACATTGGTTATATGCTCGAGAACTTCATGTTAAGTGCAGTAATGCAGTTTGGAGTTCAACATGGAATGATCATTTGTTGGTGCTCATGGATACATGGAGAATAAGGTGAGGCTATAAATCTTTTGAGATGAGAAAGGTATTGATTACAGTTGAAAGTCTGAGTAGCCTACACCTTGGTTGGACATGAGTTCAATAGAGACCAATGAGGAGATTGCTCTTGGATGAGTCATGGTGGCTTGTATATCTTGGAGGAGCATTCTCTTTTCCCACTCTTGGTCTACTTGGCAGTTTATTTGAGAGGTATTTTCCCATTATATCTTTCAAGTGTGTTTTATGCTTTCTTTCATTATATGGATCTTGAATTGTTGTTAAATGGTTTTGGAAGATTCATAGTGGAAGGTGGACATATCCTTGAGCTTTTGTGTTATATCATTTATTGATAAGAATTGGTAGGAGATAGTTATATGGGCTGATTTCCTGAGATGGGAAATGAGGTAGATTGATCTTCTTTAAGAGGCTTAAATCCATGATTGTTTACATGTTATATTTGTTATGCTTGATCTTGGTGATTGAATGGTTGGATGTTGTTATGGCGTCTCTTTGGGATGGGAAGGAGATCCTACTTGACATAGCTTGTTGTTAGAAGTGTATGTAGGAGGATGTTCTACAGGTATATGTTGTGTAGATTTTTCTCTCTTTGGTCTTGGTGGTCTTCTTGATGTTCAGTTTCACATTACATTGGTCTGAGGTTTAGTCGAAGCTGTAGTGATCACTAGCTTGTGGTCATGTGTTTTCACTCATGATTCATGGGAGATGACATGGAGGTTCTTAATCTTTTTCCTTTGTTGGGTGTGGATAACTTGGGAGAGCTGTGAAGACTTGTGGTGAGAGTTGTTCTTGCAGGTTGTGCATATCATTGTGGATGTTCCTTGGTACTACATGGTTACATTTCCATGTACTGCTATTGGTAGATTTGTTATGCCTTTGATCTTTTAGATTTGGCGTTACCCATGCAGTGGGAGTTCCTGAATGTGTTTTGTCTTCTTTGACTGGTTGGCACATGGAGCTTTCTTTTGGAGTACATGGGTTGGTTATGTTGGTGGCATAAGTTTACTAATGTTTGATACCTTTAAGGTATGGATGATTGGATGTTCTAGCACTTGCTATGGGGGCTATTTTTAGTCATGTGGGTTTATCAGTTGGATGGAAGCAGTCATGATGATTGTTGTTCTAGCTAATGTTCTATCTTGTTTTCTGGAGTGATGGCGGTTTCTTGTTGATGATATCACTGGGGTCCTTTGCTTGTGTTCATTAGACTTGTGCTTATTCACCTTGGCTTGTACCTTTCTTCCATAGGTGGCATGTTGGAAGATGATAAGGATTTTTTGTCTGAATGGTGGACATCTTGGATGTTGGTGCAGAAGTCTTGATGGAGAATGATATCATGTTTAAGATCTATGTGATTTCATGGAAGGTTGTGATCGGTTGCAATGTTGGACAGTTAGTTGTAGTTGGATACTTAATTTTGTTGCAGATTGTTTGGTAGACTGTTATTTGTGGAAACTTGTTGATTGGGTGTCCTGAATGTTGTTGATCAGAGACTTGAACAAAATAGGGTCTGAACTGGTGGTGTCGTAGTAATCTCAGTAGTTCCTGAGTGCTTTGGAGGAAGCCAGTAAGTCTTTGTCAAGTGGGAGATTGTTGGAAATTGTGCCTCTACTTGCTGGCTTGTATCTCTTCATTGTCAACTGATTGTTGGTTTTCGTAACTTGGTAACCTTGTCATGGTATTTGGAAGTTCCGTGACTTCCTGATTGGCCGATCTCCTTCGTTGTCGCGGCTTTGGCAGTTTGGTAACCTTGTTGTGGTGTTTGGAAGTTTTGTATCTTCCTAACTGGACAACCTCCTTTGTTGTCACAACATCGGTGGTTTTGGTAACTTAAGAACCTTGTTGCAGAGTTATGAAGTTTACGTTTTCTCCAACTAGGCGACAGTCATATCGGCTTGTCGTGGGGATTGGTAAATCCATAACTTGTTTGTGGTGGTTATGAAGTTATCATTTTTAGTGACGCGCCGATGAGTGTTCACTTCGGTGTGACCTCCTGAATGTCCTAGCGATGAGGGTCATCGGCATGACCTGAACTATCGGTGTAAGCTTTGTCCAACAATAGAAGTCTGGCCGATATCGGTGTGACATTTATTTTGTCTGGCTGATGGTATCTAGTCAAAGTGACATGAAGGCTCTATAAGAGTCTCAATGACATAGCATGTTTGGCCAATAGGTTTGCAATCAGTGAGAACTCTTACCGATAGTGTTCCTATCGCCGATGGATCTATGTTCGATAAGAGCTCTTGCTGATAGCCATGGTCTTGCCAATAGAGCTGCACATGATGGATATCAGTGTGAACTCTTAGCGATAGAGTGTGTCTGGCCAACAAGATGGTTCGAAAGGTGTATGAGCTTAATGACATCGGGGAGATCTATCGATTCAATGTGACATTATGAACTCTTGCGGATGGACATTGTCTTGCCGATGGGATTGGTCGAGACCTTAGGATGATGGACAACATCGGGGAGACTTTGATGATTGGTGTGTTTTGCTAAAAGGTGGCCGATAGACAAAGTCATGCCGATAGACTTGAAGGCCAACCGTGGTTGGAAGGATGCTAACTTGGTTGACCGTTGATGTGTATGATGTTCATTGGAGGATCATGGGTGAGTTGGAGAAGTTAGAGCAGTTAACAGTTGGTCTGACTATTGGAATATGAATTGATCTACAAAAGATGAACCATTTTCTTGTCTGCTAAAGACGAATGTATATACATTGGACGTTTTGTAGTACGAAGTGTGAGGGGAAGATTGAGGCAGGATTATGCTATCGAAATCTCTCCAGATTAAGTGTCTTGGTTGATCTATCGTGTTAATCTGCACTATTTACTGTGTGAGAGTATTGTAATAGTGCAAAGGTTGTATGGACTAAGAGGTTGATTAGGGAAAATGTAAAAAGGAGAGAGGGAAACATAATAGGGTTGTTGCCAATTTGTCTCCAGAATGAAACAAGGAGTAATCTCTGTGAAAAAGGCTATGAGCCTGAGATTGTATTGTAACTCTATTTGTTGTTGAATAATACAATGGATCGAATATTTTGGAGTGTGGGGTTTTTTACCCGAAAGGGTTTTCCCCATGTAAATTTGTGTGTTCTAATCTTCTGTACTATTTTTCATGTTTAATGGTTCTGTTTGTTGAATTTGTTTTATGTAAGTTTTTGAAATTGAAGTTACATGTGCTTCTCTTAGAAAGATTATTGTGGGAAATGAACTGTGTCTGATTCTGGTTTGTGACATAGTTGTACGTGTTTTTGGGGCAATCTATTTGAAATTGAAGTTACCGAAGGCACTACTGTTCTTGGAGTTTTCTCTGAGATGACAAAATTTTCCCAACAATCTTCTCCCCAATAGAGGCAAGTATTTTGAAAATACAAAGGTAGTAAACAAGGATATTCTGAAGGGAGACTTTAAGGAGTTGGATTTTTCCCGCCAGGCTAAGAAGCTTCCCTTTCCAACCAACAAGTTTGTTTTGGAGCTTTTTAGAGATCAAAGGGAGGCCCAAATAAGCATCAGGTAAATCAACTTCCTTACATCCCAAGATTTTTATAACTCTAGCCTTAATCTGTTGATCAATATTGAAGAAGTAAATTTTTCTTTTTTCATAGTTTATGCACTAACCAAAAACAACAACAGAGTTTTTGAGAACATGTTTCCAATGACCTGCTTCCCCCACTGAGGCTTCCCCAAACATAAGACTATCATCAAAAAATTGTTGATGGGAATCAAGCATAAGAGATGAGGTAGCTTTAACACCTTTTAGAACTTTTTAGATCACCAAATTTTGAATGTTCCTGCCAAGAACTTCAACAACAATAATAAAAAGGTAGGGAGAGAGGGGTTCACCTTGCCTAAGCCCATGAACATAGGAGAAAAAACCTTGAGGGACACCATTGACCATAGCAAAACATTTAGGGGAAGTAACATAGGCACAAATCATTTTTAGGAATCTTCCCTCTATCCCAAACTTCTTGAGAACAACAAAAAGGAAAGGCTAGGAAACCCTATCATAGGCCTTAGAAATATCAATTTTGAAGGCCATCCCATGATTTTTAGAGTGATCCATTGAATGGATAATTTCATGGGTGGAAATAACGGCGTCAAGAATATTTCTACCTTGAACAAAAGCTTTTTGGTTTGAAGCAATCATTTTACCAAGCACTGGTTTAAGTCTTAATGTTGATGTGTTTTTCGTGACCGCACCAACACAGAATAAAGTTGCCAACGGCTTCCCTATTCTCTCTTGATCAAAGTATTCCGCACACTAAGATTGCAAGAAAGTTCGCGCGTTCAACTCCAAGGTTCTTTTAGGCTCAGTTTGGCTCGATGTGATTTGCTGGTATTTCAAGGGGACTTACGAAATTTTTCAGCAGCAGAGAAAGGAATTCAAATGCTCGAAAGATTTGTCTATGAAGTACAGGTTTCCTATTCTAACCAGAAAGTACTGAATGAAATGGGGGTTGCAAGGTTTAGGAAGTCTAAATCTATTCTAAGTGTGGGATATGGAGCTTAACTTCGGCAAACTTCTAACTGGACTTCGCTTTGCCTCGCATCAGATAGCTTCCACGGAGTCGGTGCAATCTTCAAGGGAGATGATTAAAGATGTTCAAACCACCACTTGACATGAAGATACTATCACAACAACGTATACCATCATTCAAACTGTGATTGAAGTTAGGTCCACAACGTTTCCAGTTGACCACACAAGGTGAACACACCATCAGTGAGTTCGCTAGTGGTATGGATAGACAAAGTTGCTTAGATTAAACACCACATTCCACAGCTAACAACTACTTGCATGGAATGAAAATTGTACTATTTAGAACTATTTTACGCTACCATTTGAATCAGAAGGATGAAGAAACCTTGCTAGCTACTCACAACAAAGACAAAATTCATCATCAATGAAAAACTCTTTTATTGAGAGAGTGTTCACAACAATTTCTTATAAATTTTTCAAAGGGAAAACTTTCCCTCTTCTTCAAACTACACTATCAATCTATACTAAGTTACTCTAAGCTATCACCTAGTTGTCTCTCTACTCTGACTTCTACTCTAATTCTACTATCTAATGAGATACAAATGAGGGGGACTCCCCCTTTATATAGTTGGCCAAGTCCAGCGGATGGCTCAGATTACAATCGGCTGGATGGCCAGGATTGTGCCACCTCAGCCCTAAACAAGATTCGCCCTAAAAACTACCACCAAGAGGAGTGGGGTAATAAATGAGCCATTAATGGCCACCATCTTCTAGAAGATTCCAGTTTGTAGATGCGTTCACACTGTTCTCGATCTTCTTCTTGACATTCTTCAACTTTGAATTGCTTGGGTTTCCACTCTTTGCCACTTGAGTTATACTAAGTCTCAACACTTAGCCATTTTCTTGCAACTTTCTTCCTTCGAGGTTGAGATGTCATCTTGAATCACTTGCTTCATCATTCTAAGTCATCACCACTTGGTCTCGACGTTCCTCCTACAAAATAAGCAAGGAGAAGGGTATTAGAACACTTCATAATATAAACTCAACTTACCAGGATTTTCACGCTCTAACTTCCAAGCGTTCGTCATCTTCACTAGCCAACTTCACGTTCAAATTCTTCATGCCTTAGCCAAATTTGCAACTCATCTTGCATTTTGCCTGGCACACTTCATTCTTATATTTTGCTCTGACTTGAAAATTTTGTTGACCCTGTGTAGCAGGCATCATCTGACTTCATCACTGGAAAATTGCTTGTGCTCTAGGAAATTTTTTTATCATCCTCCAAGCCCAGGCATATTTTCTTAAGGAAGAAAATTTTGTGCCTTAGAAAATTTTTGAATCACTTTGCATTTTGAATTTTTTCTTAGAAATTTTTATTCACCTTCAATCACTCTGCTTGCGGTGAGCAAGATTTACTTTGCCTTGGAGAAATTTCTTTTAAAATGCCTTGGGCGCATTTTATATTCTATGAGGGACATTTTCATTTTAAAATTCCCATGCCCAACATAATATTTTCTACTCAACACCTTGGACTCTTAGGTGCATATGACACTTGGAGAAGGATATTTCACATCCACGCCTAGCATATTTTATTTGTCTTACTTCAAACTTCATGCATTTTAGGCGCATTTCATGTGGCATGAGGAATTTTCTCAATGCCTTGCATATTCTTCATCACCCCTTCATCACCCCTTGGGCGCATTTCTCACTTCAAGAGGAAATTAAGAGTCTTCAACGCCTTGGCACTCTTTAAATTCATCCACCTTTTACACTTTACCTTAGGCGCATATCTCACTTCAAGAGGAATATTAACCACGCCTCAGCTTATTCATCCCTCACTTGGCATTTTCAATGCCTAGCAACACTTTATTTTACCCTTCCAATGCCTTTAGTAATTTCATTTCACACTTCATGCACTTGGGCGCATTTTTGATGTCATAAAGGACTTGACTTTTCAATGCCTTCAACTCAACTTCCTTTCTTTTGTCCTTACATGGCTTGATTTGGGCGCATTTTGTACCCCATGAAGGATGAAAATTGTTGACCTTTTGACTTTGCTTGCTAATTCCTCCTTGTTGAGCTTTGGGTGCATTTTAGGCATGGTGGAGGATGAAATTCTTTGAATTCTTTGACTTTTATCACCTCTCCTGGAAGTGGGCGCATTTTGCTATAGGAGCAGGATGAAATTCATTGACTTCTTTGACCCTTTCTTTCCTTGGGCGCATTTTGCTAGTGGAGGAAGATAAAACATAGAAATTTTTTTTGCATGCCACTACCTTGAGCTAGGCACATTTTGGCATGAGAGCAGGATGAAAGTTGTTGACTTCATTGACCCTTGTGAACTTGGGCGCATTTCAGCATGAGAGGAGGACGAGTTTCTAACTTAGAAACTTTTTTTGGATTTGCTTGCATGTGAGGGGCGCATTTTAGCATAGGTGATGGATATTTCATACTTAGAAAATTTCTAACTTTCACCAGCTCTTCCTAGAGTGGGTGCATTTTTCCATGGCAGGAGGATTTTTCAATGCCTTAGAAAAATTTTCAAACACCTGAAGGCAAGCTGGGTGCATTTTCAAGGTGGTGAAGGATGAACACAACACTTAGCCACTTTTCCTAACTTTGCCAGCTTCTTACTATAAATAGTAAGTCTCCTGATTTTTGCATCTCTGAAGCTCAAAATGATTTGAAATTTTAAACACTGCATCCTCACGACCTTGTTATCCTGTTGACACTGCTATTTTTAGTCAGCATGCTATTTTTAGCCCATTTATGAAGGTGATTTGCTATAAACAGTAACTGCTTGCTTCTGATAGCTCCACTGCTCTGATTGACCTGAAATTTGAATGAGGCGCTCCTCACCACGTGACCTTACTGTTGACATCGGCGCATGCACCTGACTTGCCATTTTTAGCCAGTTTCCAAAATGACTTACTATAAATAGTGAGTGCTCCGTTTGACTTGAAATTTTACCAGCAGATAGCCTGAAGGATGTTGATCGCAGTGGTATACATCGGTTTTTGAAAATTCTAACTTTTTATGCCTCTTTTTGGGTCCTGAAGCTAGAAACCCTAATTGGTCTTGCATGCATATCAAATGATCTCTGTTTTCTTTCGTTTCTATTGCATTGCGATCAGCTCGTGATTCTGAATTACTGGGAAGTGACTGCTGGGATGCACCTGCTAAAAATAGTAAGTTCCTTACTGAGTGATTATCTCCATTTGCATGTCACACCACTGTGAAGCTCTCGAAAAACCCACCAGGAATCATCTGACATGCAAAAGAAACCCTAACATGCAAACCCTAAAAATAGCCCTGAAAGACTAAATTCTGAAAGTTGTTATCTTGCTTTGCATGTCACACCATCACGAAGGTCTCGAAAAACCTAGAAGGAATATCTAGACATGCGTTGAGAAACTCTTCATCTAAGCCCTGAAATCTGCTCCGGAAGCTGAACTGCTAAAAAATTAGCAAGTTGCCCGTTTTAGCTCAAATTTTGCATGCGAGTAACTTGACATGTTCTGAATGCAGTGTGACGATTGAAACTTCAAAAGTGCTGACGGAATGCCCGGAATTACACACTTACTAAAAATAGTAAGTTGTCAGAATCTGATGAAATTTTAGTGAAAGCCTGCTAGAAGCACACTGACAATAGTGTTAGTCTTTATTTTCAATTTATTTACCTCACTTGACCTCAAATTGGCCGGAAAGATGGAAACCCTAATTTTTAGACTCAGCCAAAATTTCACGTTAAGGTTCAACGTCGAGCACATCTCAGAAAGACAGATAGTAGAAAAGAGAGACAACGACAAAACAACCCAAAATCAAAGTCAAAATAGGGGGTCTCCATTTGCAATGGGGCGATGTGTGAAAAAGGTCACAACACTTAACACCAAAATTTTAGAGAAAAATTTATAGATCATGTTTCAAAGACTAATAGGTCTATAATCTTTCATGGCTGAGGCATCAATAGATTTGGGGATAAGAGCTATGAAAGTAGCATTCATTTGATTTAGTAGCCTTCCCGACCTAAAGAGATCCTTAGCAACATTAAAAAGATCAGTTTTTACTATGTCCCAATAGGTTTGGAAAAAGGCAGGAGGGAACCCATCAAGGCCAGGAGCTTTAAAGGCTCCAAAAGAAAACACCGCTATTTTAACTTCTTCCATAGATACAACATTAGTCATCATCTTTAAGTCAACATCAAAAATTATATTAGTGAACACTTCAAGAAAGTCAACATTTACTTGAGCATTTCCAGGGGCCATGTGATAGGAAGAGAAGAAGTTAACAACTTCCCGAGCAATATCTTTTTCATTGGTCATAATAGAGCCATCCTCTTTCACAAGCGATTTGATTATGTTTCTACTTCTGTGTTTCAAAGTGGATTGGTGAAAGAATTTAGTATTCCTATCCCCTTTCGTTAGCCATTGGACCCATGACTTTTTTTTCTAGTAGATTTCCTCCTTTTTTCTTATCTTGTACCATTGTGATTTAAGGTCTTTTTCCTTGGCACATATCTCTTCACCCACTTGGCTAGCCTCCATGATATCTTGAAACTCTTTTATACTTTTTCCCAAGTTGTTCTTTATTTCAAAGATGTTGCCAAAAGTCACCTTATTCCACCCCTTCACTTTTTTCTTTATTCTACTTAGTTTTTCCACTAGACAATACATAGGTGTGCCTATTATAGGTTCCTCCCACCAAGATTTAACCAAGATAGAAAATTTTGGGTGGAGACTCCACATAGCTTCAAATCTGAAAGGGAAGGTCCCCTATTATGATCCATATTTCTTTTAAGCACCAAGGAATTATGATCAAAACTTGATCTTGGGAGAGCAGAAAGAGAAAGGAATTGAGAAATATTCCAATTGGTGGAGATAAAAAAAAGATCCAGTTTAACTTGGATTAGATGGTTTCCATTCCTTCTATTGGACCAAGTATACTTAGTTCCTTGGAGGGGGATATCTATAAGACCTGTTGAATTGAAGAAGTCAGCCAGTTCCATCATACTATCGGAATAATCATCCAACCCTCCTGACTTTTCTGAAGGAAGGAGAGGATAATTGAAGTCCCCTCCAAGCAACTAGTGGTCATCCTTCCTAATAGAAATAACATCACTTAGCTATTCCCAAAGCTAAACTCTGTCCCTACTAGAATTTGGAGCATAAATGTTTATAAGACTCCATTTCTCTTGAGAGGCTATGTCTTCAAGGGTAATCAAAATGTTGTGCTTACAAGCCAAACACAGTGTGCCTTTTAGTTTAGAAGGATTTTGAAGGGTAAAAATACCACTTGAAGCTCCTTCCAACTTGCTTACAAAGTAATTAGCTCTTGGCCATATATTCAAAATAGCTTTATCAAAAGTTTCTTTCTTCATCTTCGTTTCTTATAGAAGAACATTACTTTATTATCAAGAATGCAAGACTTCACCAAAAATTGTTTATATAGGATATTAAGGACCCTTATGTTCCATGAGAGGTACTTCATTGATAGAACCTAATACAACCCCATCTCCACCCGAAAAATCAACAACCCAAGCTACTTCTTCTTGGGCTTCAATCCTTCAATCAAGTCCAAGGTTCTTTGTTTTCCTACTGCCACATCCCTCACAATATCTTTGGTTCTTGAGTCCTTTTGGGAGGGTCTTCCCACCTTATTACCCCCTCCCACTTTTTTTTCTTTTATTTTTAGCTTTTGTTGAAGCTTAGGACCATCCCTCATCCTCCTTATCACTAGACCCTTGAGGGAATCCGAGAAGAGCCAATGAGTCACTTAGGTTTCCTACTCCAATTTGAGAAAAGTTCATGTTCTCTAGAAACACTACTATATTAGCTAGAACATATTCACCTTCTTCTAGGTCTTCACCAGCACAATAAGTCTGCTCCTTCACCTTTTGAGCCATCACATTTTCCTCTGTCAGGGATCCTCAACTTAAACCTTCTCCATATTTACATTTTCCCCTCCCATAACCTCCTTTGTTGGGAATCCCAGAGTTGGAAGGGAAGAGGCAGGGGTAGCCACTTCAAGGGTCAGGCTTACCAAATCTTTAACAACTATAGGAGGAACATAAACAAACTTCAAGTCCAACTCCAAATTATCCTTCAAGAGGGGAACTGACACCTCCTAAGAAAAAAAAAGAGTAGGTTGCACAACAAAAGCCTTTTCATTGGCTAGCTGGTCCTCTTCAAATATTTTTTCCTTAGCCTTTGAGCCTTTGCCAGACTTATTCCCACAAGAGTCAATTAGATGGCCAAACTTCTTACACTGCTGGCAAAAGAGGTGGGCATTTTCATACTCAAGAGGTTGATTCCAGTTACCAAACTTTGACTTAAGCAGGATTGAGGAAGGGAGGACCGTATTCACTACCACATTAACACACATTCTGGCATACACCAGTCTTGTTCTCTCCTAAGTTATCTTATCTATAGCCAAAAGGCTCCCAAAGGAGTTAGCCATGCCTTTTAAGATTTCCTTTTCCCAAAATTCTAGTGGAAGGCCCAGGAGGCACACCCAAGTTGGAGTCGAGGCCCCCAAGTCAACCAACGGGTCAAAACCCAACTTCCATTTGCAACGGGAAATAAATTTTTTAAAGCCCAAGTCAAAAGCCCAGGGACCCCCAGTTAAAACCTTTAGCATGTCTTCATAAACCACAAATGAAAAAAGAAAAATACCTCTAGGCATCGCACTTATGCTTACGCTACCTTTCAAATTCCAAGTGGAAGCAGCCCACTGACAAACTAGTTCAATATTTGGCTTGTACGCCAAAAAATTTCCAACAAGCACCATTTTGAGGTTATCCATCACCTTCAGCATCAAAACCTTAGGGAAATCTACTTCCCAGGCAGTCATCAAGTAGGAAGAAGATTCCAAAATTCTTTTACTCGAAGCTGGCGAGTTAGACCCCGCCAGTTTTTCCACGTAGGAAGCCAGTGATTTCTATGAAAATAAGGAGTTGAGCTTGAAAGATAGAGAAATGGACTTCCTAGAGATTCCCTCCATCAATTCCCTAGGGGAAAGGATCGAAGTATGAGGTGGGGACATCATATTGGGAACAACCAGACTGGCCGCTGCCACCACAGGCACAATGCTAGGAAAGAGGACAACATCCTTGGAATGGGGAGCCTTCCCCCCCCCCAAACCAACCCATGAAGCAATCAAATCACAACAGTGGTCAAACATTCAAAAAGCAACCAAAGCGCAAAACGTTAGAGCAAAGAAGAGCTGAAACATTCTATTGGTTGTCCTTGTTGACAATGGTGATACAGTTGATACAATACTTGTTTTATACATGGCATCATTTATACATATGGCTTCATGATATGATGTTGATTTCATATGGCAGGGAGCTATTCACAAAGTGTTGAGGTTAGACAAGGTGCTAGATTTCATGTGGTTGGTGATATTATCTCAGGTACATATTGAGTTGATACTTGAATTGATACACATTGATGCAAAGAATGAAGATATTGCATGTGTTATGTGTACTTGTTGAGAGGAAGACTTTGAAGACTTTGTTTGTATATGATAGAGGTAGAGATTAAGGTTTAAGAATATTCCATTCATTAAATGTGCTAACGAATTAGGGTTTTATCTATTTGTGAAGACTTAAAATCTTAACCCAAATGAGCTTCTTAATCATTC
The DNA here is from genome assembly GCA_007258455.2 of Sequoia sempervirens. Lineage (NCBI taxonomy): Eukaryota > Viridiplantae > Streptophyta > Pinopsida > Cupressales > Cupressaceae > Sequoia > Sequoia sempervirens. Next base: position 235,010 of record VDFB02294170.1, read on the forward strand.
TTAACCTGACTGTCATTCTAATGTGCACTTTATGTTTTATTTTTGTATTGAATTTCTATTACAAGTCAATTCCACTTAAGTTCACCGATTGAAGGGGTGTTGAGACATGATTATGACCATCCCTAAGAACCTAGGCCACCAATGAGCACAGGTTAATACATTTGTGAAGGGCACCAAAAACACATTAGTGGTAAGGATTTAATTTTCCATGAGCGGTAAATGAAAGATCAAGGGTTAAGATTTAAATGTGAAACAACTATGAGATTAGCTAAAAGTTGATGGGTGTTGTGACCCTAACTACCACGATGCAGTTGTAGCAACCGTTAGACTACAACCCAGATGGAGTCATTTTGTTATTTAATCATGACTCAAACTTGAAGGTTGGTTGGATTGTCAGAGAAATGAAAAGGGAGGTTATTCAACAATGATCTCATCCATGTATTTTATGTTATCTATGATAAAATTAGGTTTGTGTTTTGACAGAGAGTAAGATAGATGCCTTGGTTGCAATCTCTGCAACAAGTACCTGATGTTGTTGAATTGAAGATGCATGAGTCAGATAAATGAATGGAGAAAACAAAGAGTAGGGATATTTAATGAGGGCTTAGTGTATATAGTGAAAAGATGCAACATTGATACCTTACATGCAATCTCTGCATTGATCTTGATAAGTTGTTGTTGAAGTATTCTTTCATTGCCATAGGAGCAGTATAGGGTTGAATTTGATGATATTCTAGTTATTGGTACAAGAGGTTTATAAACAATTGTGAATCAACATTCATTATTGATTAGAGTTCTCATAGTTCTTTGTTCTTGATCATGATGTTTATTGTTCATATTTGTTCTATGGTGTTAGAGTAATATTATTTTGTATTGAATATATGGTGGTCTTATAAAGGAGAGATAAGGTGTTTTGTATCTGAGTTATAGAAGCCATCTATAACCAATGATTTTAATGTAGACAGAGTAGTACTTTGTGTTTGTCTTCTTGTATTGAGATTTGTGTTGCCAGTGAGTCATTTGTAGCCAATGAGGCTTGTGTTGCCAGTGAGGCATTTGTAGCCAGTGAGGCTTATGTTTTCAGTGAGGCATTTGTAGCTAGTGAGGCTTGTGTTGCCAGTGAGACATTTGTAGCTAGTGAGGCTTGTGTTGCTAGTGAGGCATTTGTAGCCAACGAGTAAGGCATTTTGATTAAGCTAGTGAGGCAATTTTGAGTGGTTTTTCTACCCCAAGAGGGTTTTCCACTCATGAAAACCATATGTCATGGTTCATATTGTTTATCTTTATGTGTATGTTCTAATGTTTTGTAGATTTGAGGTCTTGATCATAATGTTTATAATCATACTTGTGCATATGTATCTTTATTGTCTCTCTTATTCTCTATTATGTGACCTAAAAGGTTGTAAAAGGTTTTAAAAGATTATAGATCATTGATTCACCCCCCTCCTCTTAGTGATCCTGTACTCCAACAAGTAGTATCAAAGCTAGACCCTTGCATAAGTCTAACCAACTTAAGGAGTTCCTGGTAAGTGGAGTACTATGAGTAAGAAGAATAGAAATAAGGCCTCAAATAGAGAAAAAAAAGATGTTGATCAAAAGATTGTAAAACAAGCCTCAGTCAAGTCTTGTAATGAGTTGTTGCATGAGTCTCTCTTGAATGCTAATATAAAGTGTGATAAAAAGAATGGTCTTGTAGTTGAGAGTTTTGGTAAAAAGGAAGACTTCATTGTCAGTGAAGAAAGAGAACTCTTTGTGGATGAAGATTACTATGAACAGGAATGTGAGTTTGATATAGAAGGTGAAATTTTGTGTGCTCTTGATACAATCAAGCATCTCAGAAAAGAAAATAGGAGATTAGAATATCAACTTCAACAAGAAAAAAACTCCAAGGACAAGGTACTTTCAGATTTTGAAAAAGTTTCTTTAGAGTTTGAAGAAGCAAGAAATCAGGTTGTTAACTTAAAGAGTCAAGTTGATAAATCTGACAAATTGATTATAAGTCTAAAAACTGAAATAGAAGAAACTAAAAGAATTGTTGACTTTACCAAATCTGATCTAGAAGTCAAAGCTAATGAATGTCTAAGATTAGAATTAGACATAGTTTCTTTGAAAAAGGAATTGGAAAAGGTATCTATTGAATTGCACAAGAATCTTCATTTTGAAAAAAGTATTGAATGTTTGAATGATATGTTGAGCAAACAAAAACACTATAAAGACACTATAGGACTAGGTTATGAAGAAGGACAACGCTCAAAATTCAGGAATACACTAAGGAAGAAGATAGATTTGGGTCATCATGTTGCTGCTCCTACAGATAAGACAAAAGATAAATGTGTTGGTGAAGGTAGAAGGACAAACAAGCCATCAAGACCTCCATCTTTTAGGTACAACTACTCTCAGTTTCATGGATATTGCTATTCTTGTCATACTTATGGCCATAGAGCTAGAAATTGTAGAGTTCACTCAAGAAATGATCTTGTATGGAATAAGAATAAGAGTTCTTATAGTATTCCAAATTAGGGCTATAATAGTGTTTGTTATAACTACAATAATATTGGTCACATTGCAAGAAATTGTAGTAGACAAGTTCTAAATGATGATGTAAGATTCATGATAAGATATAGACCCTTGATCATGTGTTATAGATGTAATGGTGTTGGAAATAGAGCCAAGTTTTGCAGAAGCAAGGTGTTAAAATCATCTGAGTAAGAGTATACTCAGAGACCTATTCAGGTATGGAGAAGAAAACAAGAGTTGAGATAAGGAATTGTATTCAAGAATGCAAGTTTACTTCATTGGTATTGTTTTACGGTGGCATAGTGCATTGTCTATGTATAGCAGTTGCCAATGGTTTGATCTTACAACAGTGATATGATCAGTTCTTGTAGTCTTTTGATTAGTTCTTGGATGCATGATCAACATGATTAGATCTGAGATTATCTCATATGATTAGAAGGATCTTCTCAGACAGTAGTGGCATGGATAGTGTTCAAATGGTGGATATGTTAGCATCACTTGTTGGTTTGTCTTTGAAATTCTTTCATTGCAACATATAATTTTGCTTATGTTCAATCATGTCAGTCATGGTAGACTGTGACAGTGAGATAGAATAATAAAAAGAAGTGATTAGGAATAGTGATGAGTATGCAATGGGTAGATAATGGTAGTTCCATGTATATGAAATGTGAATGCAAGACCAAAAAGTAGATTTGTTGAAAGGTTTTGGGAAACATTCTAGAAAATGAAGTTAGTAAGTGTATTATTAGTCCCTGCTAGCCTTCTTTGGAACATGGTATATAAATTTGTTGTTGTGGCAAGTGCCCTGATAAACATGTATGCAAAATGTAGAAGCATAGATAAGTCACATGAACTTTAAAAGAAATATCATTTTTTTATGTTCAACATGGGTTTGAAATAAGAATATAGAAGCTGGTAAGTAAACACAACTAATTAGTGGTAATTTGAATTGCATATGAAAATGAAGAAATTCTTCATGGCAATGATAGGACATAGTCTGTTGACAGTTTAGTGCAATGATATATTTCTCTGATTTGTCAGTACAGTGAGCAGGGTAGTAGTTTTGATACAGTGAGCATGACATGTATTTTTGACAGGGACAACAGTTGGTAGTCTGCTTTGACAGTGATATTATGCTTTCATGTTTGCTGACACAGTGCTATACTAATACCTATTGCTATGATAGTTGGTATTTTTCTTGGTGACAATGAGTATTCCCTTAATCTTGTTGTCACTGTTGAGTACAATCTTGTTAGAACTTTGTGGACAGTCTATTGAAAATAGCTACAACAGTGCTCTTGTAGAGAATGTTTCAAGGGGTATTGGTGCAATGGTTCATAAGTTTTCCTATGATAGCCACATCTTGAATGGTTTCTACATTTCTTGGTTCTCATGATAGTTTTTTTTTAAAACTGGTTTTCACTCTTTTAGGAATGCTTGATCTTGCATGAATATGATGATTTATTTGGTGCATCTTGGAGATAACATATGGTGCTTTGAGCAGTGGTATATCCTGGAGTGGGTTACTTGGTATAATGATGTTCTTACAATATTGTGGTTTTTTATTGAAATGATGGATAGTTTTTTTCAACAGTGTGAGTCAAGAGGGGATGAAATGGTATATTAGCAGTGCTTTCTCATTCACAGTGTGATTCTTGCACATTGGTAGATAGGTTTGAGAAAATATTTTTGCATAAGGGAACAATCAACAATATCTCACGAGGTTTCAAGAGCTTTGTCTCAGTAATAGTTCGGTACAAGGAGTGCTCTTCAAACTAATTTATCTTTGTAGCAGTTCAGTATAGTGTGTGCATAGTGAAGTGATATGTTGAAGGCTTGGCTACCTTGCTTATGGAATATACAGTGGATTTTGGCATATTCAATCTATTTGTTTCTCACAGTGGTTTGTATTAGCAATGTTTGCAAATACATCCACCTTTTTAGGTAAATGCTTGACTCTGTTTTGATGTCTTATTAACATTGCAAGTGTTGCAAGATGATGCTACATAATGGTTAGAGGATGAAGTACAACAAAGTGGTATTAAGTGGTATTTATGCACATCTCAGAAGTAGTTTTGTTAAGAGCATGAGAAAGATTGATATTAAGAAGTTGGGACATTTGAGAAGTGTCAAGTTATGTTTGTTAATCAAATTGATAGTGTGGCCACTTTGTTTTTGGATGTGTCATGAAAGTAGTCTTTGACAATGATCTTTTTATTCGCAGAAATCTAGCAGTCATGAGTGTATATTTTTAACAATCATCATTCTTTGTTGATAAAATATTTTGCATGTCTATAGTCTCAATCACTTGCAGTCATGACAGTACTCAATAAATTGGCAGTAAGTTCTTTGTCTTGAGATAGTGGTATCCATGTCTTTAGTTTGACAATATTTTACAACAATAAATGAAGGTAAAATACAATATCTTTTTATCAGTATTATGTTACAATCCTGTCAGTGCCAGGTATACTCACTTTACAAAAGAAGTTTACTACAAGACTTGTTGACAATGATACTTATCATGGAGGAATTCGCTTCCATCCACAATAAATGGCTGAGAGACAATCCATAGTGTAGAAACTATGATTGTTGCTACTTCTATAAAGAGCTCATTTGCAGGAATCTTAGAACAGTCACTTTGCTAGTGTTTTGTTTCTTATTAAATTAGTCCACTCAGTCCACTTCGCAAGGAGAGTGATAAGTTACAGTGGAAGAAAGTATCACAAAGGGTTTTGGAAATTTGTTGCTCAATCTCCATCTTGTCTTGAAGTTTTATGCCAAATGAAGTTTGATGATTGTTACATAGTGCCAATGGTGTATAAGGTTTGGAATAGTGTATTGCAGTTCAATGTTGGTGGATTATTTCTTAGAGAACAGTAATGCTATACACATAATTTTGCATCTGTAGCATCACTAATCAGTGACAGTGATATGCATGTTGCAAATGGTTTCCTTCATGCTGCAGTGCTATGATAACAGCGTAGAAGACTCTTGTTGCAGGGATATTGACAAAGACAGTAAATAGTTTCTTCTTGTCTCTTGATTCATGCACATTGTGAGGAATCAAAAGTCTTAAATATTTGAAGGGCTGACTTGAAATATAAATTGCTGACATCAAATTCTATGCAATTATTTGGCAATAAAGAACAATGATAGACTTGTTTGCAAAAGGACAGCCTCTTTGGGTTTTCATGACAGTGAAAATTTTGGTAACTATGCTTTTCCTTGTAGCATAAAAAGAGAAAGATTTGAAAAGGACAGTGCCTTTGGGAAGTGCTTGCATATAGTGACAGTGTTATGGTGCTTCAATAGTGACTTGAGTTTGTGAATTTGATTTGAAAATCTAATGATAGTACCCTTGTTTTTCTTGAGACAATACCTTTATTAGGGTGTAGTGCTATGTATGAATAAGGTTTGATGATACTATTCTAGACTTGATAGTCTATTTGTAGTGCCCCTCCGTCTGTGTTGTCTTTGTGTGCTTCCAACTCACTTGTGAAGTCAGGTTTTGATTGGTATTGTTTGATTGTTCAATCATTGAGTTGTGCTTGTGAATTGTGTTTTGTTCGATTATTTCATTAAATTTAAATTATCAAATTGTAGGCTTTGATTAATGATGATAAAATCCTTTATTAAATCAAAAAGACATTATTAAATAATTTTTTAAAAGGGTGTGATTTAAGGTTTAAAAGATAAAATATTAATTAAAGGTGAAAATTATTAACTTAGTTTTAATCAAGTCTTTGCCGAGGGAGTAGATTTCTAAATGATTTACACACGTAAGGTTTTGCATCAGATAGTAAAATCATTGAGTTGTGCTCGTGAATTGTGTTTTGTTCCATTATTTCATTAAATTTAAATTATCAAATTGTAGGCTTTGATTAATGATGATAAAATCCTTTATTAAATCAAAAAGACATTATTAAATAATTTTTTAAAAGGGTGTGATTTAAGGTTTAAAAGATAAAATATTAATTAAAGGTGAAAATTATTAACTTAGTTTTAATCAAGTCTTTGCCGAGGGAGTAGATTTCTAAATGATTTACACACGTAAGGTTTTGCATCAGATAGTAAATCATGAAAAAGGGTATTTGACGGGTGTTTGAGCATGCATTCAAAAAATGCGAAAAATTTGCCACCTATATTGTTTTGGTTCTTGAAATCAAAAGGGGGAATTTTTGGGCTGGGTAATCTTGTTGGGTAAACAGGAAAGAAATATTACAACCCTAGAATTTGGGGAAGGAAGCTGTTTGGAACGGGTTTGGAGTTTTGCGAAAGAAGGATTGACGAAGGACTTCATTTCCTTTTTTTAGCGAAGGTTCAGGTTGGAATTATCTTTTTCTTGTTCTCGTTTATCTGTAGATTGCCAGTTTTACAACCACCCCATAATTTTATTCATTAAGTTTGTAGTGGTGAATTGAGTTGTTTCAAATATATATACATTCTTCATTCCTTCTTGATTACTGCAAATTGGCGTCTCTTAATTCCCTTTCCAACAACCACCGAAACTTTATGCCTTGGATTGAATTCAATTTTTGTTTTTCCTGTAGCTTCCCTTCAACAGTTCGCTAATGAGTTAGTTGATTTGGTTGCCTCCTAAGTCTTATAGGACAAGTAACCTAGCTTGTAGGCTATTTATCTCTCAGGCTCGTGAGTTTTGTTTTGTCTGTATTACATTTTGATTTGGCCTTGTTATTTTCAATGATTATATATAAATTTATCTATCTCAAAATGAAACTCCAATACCTCATTTTGTCTGAAAAGGGATTGTATATTCTTTTTATTTCAGCAATCATCTACATTATACATTGTCTTAGATGCAAAGAGAAGCTTTAATTTATTTTGTGCTTTATTTTATTCTGTAAATAAAAAAGAAAAGAAAAAGAGAATAGTAGGAAAGCAGATTTGAAATAGTGTATGTTCATTGCATGAATAAAAATAAATAAATAAATAATAATAGTAAAAATAGGATAGTGAGGAATAACAAGAGATATTGCCTTTTCAATGTTTGCTGCTCCAACATTATTTCAAGAAAATATATATAAACTAAAACGTGTAAGTTAAAACAAAAAATAAGATTATGTTAAAATGAACAAGGTTAAAGTGAAATATTGAGCTGAAAATTTAATTTGGAATTAATAATATAATAATATTAGTGTAAGAGGATCATGGATAATATTTTAAATGCATTAGTAAAAATATTATTAATGAGAGTTTAATATTTAAATAAGGTGGTTATTTAATTAATTAAATATACCTTACTGTAAATGGTGGGAGCCAAGAGGTAATTGCTGAAAATATTCGTTGCAACACAATAAACAATAGTGAATAAAAAGGCAGTTAAATAAGCAAATAAATAAGAGTGAATATATATATATTATGTATTTATTTATCTTATTAAGAATAAGAAATTGATTAAATTAAGATTAAGTAAGAATAAATAATTAGATGCATAAATTTGATAGTTGATATATAACTACTCCCCCTCACTCTCACATATTAACTTCGGGTAAATAAGTAAAATTATGTTTCTTCTAGAAGAGATAATTATATTATTGATCTATAGATCTAATAATATCTATAATAACTCAAGGGAAGGTTTAGTATCTCAATAGTTGTAATGATATTAACATTGATATCCCTCTTCAAGGGAGCTACTATTAACATCATTATTAATGTCAAAGTTATAGAATGTATTTGATTATTAAAATGTTCCTAATAATTGTCTCTGTATGTGAAATGTAATGATGATTTAATATTTTCTTGGAACTTAGTGCTCTTGATGTTTTATTGAAACTAGAAGGATGATTTAAATGTTTTGATGTTTATTGCTTTTGATTTGTTAGTGAAAGTACATTGCGTATGTTAAAACAGTTATTGAGATATTTAGAATTATGCTTATTTGGTTATTTTAAATTGTGAATGGATACAATGTACTTGATTGTTTATTATAATCTAAAATATTTAATTAACCACTCCTATAGAGAGTTAGTGAACTAAGTGTACAAATAAATTAAGAATAAAGTGAAATATTAACTATGATAACTATATTTAAGATTTATATATATGTCTATGTGTATCAATATATCTTGGTAAATGTATTATGCAATAGGAAGAGTGGGTTTATCCACGAGGAAATTAAATGATTTAACTAAGATTATCTCTTCCTATGTAGTTGATCAAGTAGGTAAGTGACTTACATTTGTAGATAATTAACAAGATTTGATTAAATATATGGTCTAGTTTGTCTTAGTGGTGAATAAAGTAGAAAGTAGAAGTGATGTTTATGTATGAAGTTGATTCGTGATTACTGGTCTATTGAGAGTTGGTTTTAAATAGTGTAGGTCATGATTGCAATAATGTATGTTTCTTTGTGAGGAATGATGTGTACGATCTTGGTACGTAAGTTGATTTTGTTCAATATGGTTGGTGTTGTATTGGGTGATTTTGGGAAATTGTCCCTATTTTCAGAATGCATGTCATTTGGGTTATGGTTGTAAGTGGGAGCCCATTTGTGCCTAATGGGCATTGAGAGGATTTGATCTTGAGTTTGGTTTTGTATTGAGGGGATTATGTTAGTTTTGTTGAGTTTGAAGGTATTGCTATGATGTTAACCCTTGTTCTTCTGCACTGTTGATTTGTAAATTTTGGATTGTATTTATCTCTTGAGACCATGGGATTGTAGCCAATTCGATGGGAAACCATTATGTTAGCAATTTGAGAGTCTTCTAGAGGTTTGAGGGGAGTATGGTTTTGACTTACATAAGTTGGTATGGGGGGCGGGGATCTAATGAGGCTGCCTGGTAATCCAGGATGGGGGTTGGCAACCTAGGAGGATCCACATTGGGTAACCCATATCAAGCCTTGAGTATTTTCATGAGTCTTATTTGCTTCACCTGAAAGTTGGTGGTTACATGAGTTTGTCATTTTGGGTAATGGTTGATCTTTATACTTGGATTGTGTTTTTGTGGGTTTAGCCTTGCACTGGGAAGTCATTTACTTTGAAGTACTAGCGTGAGACAGTACATGCCTCTCTTGGTGTATTTACTGATTTGGATTTGATTATTTGTGCAAGTGGGCGTACCCATTCTATGAATTTGAGATTTGTTGTTAGTAGGGGGAGTGGCTATCAATGGGGGTCAGCGCACAAAGTGGTGCATGGGTAACTCATTGAGAGTTTCTTTAATCAGTGATAACCTAATAATTAATTAGGGGGTTTGGGTAGTTTCTCACATTAATTCAAATAATGTAGCCTCACTCATGGCCCAAGTGCTCATTTAGGCTTGGGATGAGTGGGAAGGCCTGAAATGACAAAGATCAACTACCTTGTCCTCTTGAAAGGTATGTTGATCCCACATGAGTGAGAATGGGGGCCGGGGATCGGTTGAGGTTGCCAAGGTTTAACTAGGTAGGAGGTCCAGTAACCTATAAAGATCTGCATTGGGTAACCCATGTCGAGCTTATGTGATGACACTCCACCCTCTAGCAACCTTGTGTGTTTGTTGTTTCCCCTTGTTATTCTTGTACCTCTAGAAGCGGTTGTACCTTATGTATATTGAGGCAGTTGTTTCGTTATGTTTATTGTTGAAGCCTCCTTTCAATTATTTGATGTTGCATATATTCCTCATGGCAAACTTATTGATGCTAATGAAAGGTGCCCATTGATATTTATTTTTGGATGATATCACGATCTCATTTCAGGGCTTTTGGGTCTTATTGTTGTTGGCACCTCTTTGGTTATTTAGTGTTGATCTATGAAATTGGGAATTGGTTCTTGTTGGTTTTCCATGATTTTGCTGTAGTTATGTGTTGATGATGTGAGATGTTTCTTGTGTTTATTGTTGCTTTGCTTGTGGAGTCTTGTTAAACCTTGTACACTTGACTGTTTTATGTTGAGGGTCCTTCTTGTCATCTCCTAGCATGGGGGGTGGGTCTTCAGACCCACACGATCGAGTGGAACGTGCTAAGCACCCCATTGGGTTCCTAGTCAGTGTTCGTGAAGTTCATGTCATTGCAAAGAATCTAGAGCTTTGCTACAATTCAGATATACCATGTCCATTTTTGTATTTCTCTTGTAATCAATGTATTATTTCCACTATGTGTTGGGAAGCACGGTTGTGCATATGTAATCTTGAAAGCAATATGATTTCTCATTATCAATGTATTTGTATAATCCGATTTGATCATTGTAATGTATCTATGTTTATATTCTCTTGAGTATGTGTCGTATACAAATATTTCTCATTTATGTAATGCCATGAATGGACGGTTTATAATGTAATCTTGGAATTAATTCATTATTGTTATGGTATTAGTTTAGGTTCTTGTAATGTTGTCTCGTGTACCCTAGAGGACATAGTTGATATTGTAATTGTATAGTTGCTTTGCATGTAATGTATGTTCATATTCATCTTATGTAATGTTCTTCCTTCAAAAAAAATTGTGCGGTAATTTGTTAGTTTTAGTTGTCTTTTGGGGTTAGCACGGCGGGGCATCACAACTTGGTATCAAAGCATATGTAGGTTCATACACTGGGCACTATAAGCCCATTACATTAACCTAGTTGCTCAAACTCTCGAGGGTATATCTTTCTTAGGTGTCAACCTCACTTAGCAATTTGAGTTTGTTCCATAGGTGGTATCGGTTCAATGGTGCATAAAATCGGTGGAAATGATAGGACCCTCGGTGTAGTGCGTAATGCACCAATATTCTTCCAATCAGGGATGCATTATGGACCTTTATGTTGTTTTGTGGTGTGTTCCCTGTGAAGTGAAATTTGAGCGTGTATGTGGTGAGTGTGTGTTTAAACCTAAAATTTTGTTCTTTTGATGTGTTAAAATTATGTTTTATGTTTTGAATGGGTGTAAAATTATGATCTTGTGTCACATATGTTGTGAGATGTTGTGTTGAGTAATGAATAGAGTGGATTACCTGATGTGTAAATGATGATGTTTAACTAAAAATGTGCGCCTTGCTAATGAATTAGCTTGAATAACTAGTACTAATGTGTTATGTTTCACCCTAGTTGTGGTTTTCAGGTAGTCGGCTTCGAATCTCAATGATGAAGGTAATTAATTAATTGTGTTTAACATGAGGATTTAATACTAAGTTTGCATCAGATTAGTAATTGTTAATGATGATCATTTATGATGTCTCATTGATCTGTGTTAGAAGGACGATGTCATATCACTCATTCATGAGAGGCATGCGACACAATGATTCCCTCTACACTAGGTAGATTTGATATTATATATATGTTGTACACAATGCTTTTATGCAGGATTGCAGGTACTAGGCTTCGACTCCACCTGCATTGTCAAGTCTAAGCAAGTCTCATAAATCCCAATGGGTATGACGTGGAAACATGGAGTTGACAAGAAGGGTCCCCAACCTTGCCATCATCCTCGACGAGGATGAGTACCCCCACCTTGCAACCCTTCGGTATGGTTTTTATGTTTTGATAGTTGTTTTGTTGGGTGTCTTTCATTATTTGATTATGTCATGATGTTATTGTTGGAGTTGTTGTTTTTGTATGTCTTAGCCTTACGACTTCCAGGAGTAAGTTGAATCCTTGGGGGGAAGGATGTAGTGCCCCTTCGTCTGTGTTGTCTTTGTGTGCTTCCGACTCACTTGTGAAGTTAGGTTTTGATTGGTATTGTCTGATTGTTTGATCGTTGAGTTGTGCTCATGAATTGTGTTTTGTTCGATTATTTCATTAAATTTAAATTATCAAATTGTAGGTTTTGACTAATGAAGATAAAAACCTTTGTTAATCAAAGAATTAAATTAAATTAAACATTATGGAATTATTTATTTAATTATAATAAATTAAGATTTATTGTTTAACAATTATATATATATAATATATATAATTGTGTTTGTGCAAACAAACTTAAAGAGAAATTAAAGTAATAAATTAATAAAATATCAAATAGATATTATAGTTGGAATGATAAAATTCAAAAGTAATAAAAAGAATTCATAACAATTATGACTTGTTAATTTTAAAAAAAAAATGTAATTTAAGATTTAAAAGATAAAATATTAATTAAAGGTGAAAATTATTAACCTTAGTTTTAATCAAGTCTTTGATGAGGGAGTAGGTTTCTAAATGATGTGTTTGAGCATGCACTCGAAAAATGCAAAAAAATTGCCACCTATATTGTTTTGGTTCTCAAAATCAAAAGGGGGAATTTTTGGGCTGGGTAATCTTGCTCGATAAACAGGAAGGAAAATATTATAGCCCTAAAATTTGGGGAAGGAAGCTGTTTGGAACGGGTTTGGAGCTTTGCGAAAGGATTGACGAAGGACTTCATTTCCTTTTTTTTAGCAAAGGTTCAGGTTGGAATTATCTTGCTCGTAGATTGCCATTTTTACAGCCGCCCCATAATTTTATTCATTAAGTTTGCAGTGGTGAATTGAGTTGTTTCAAATATATATACATTCTTCATGCCTTCTTGATTACTACAAACTGGCGTCTCTTAATTCCCTTTCAGAAGCCATCGAAACTTTATGTCTTGGATTGAATTCAATTTTTGTTCTGCCTTTAGCTTCTATTCAACAGTTCGCTAATGAGTTAGTTGATTTGGTTGCCTCCTAATTCTTATAGGACAAGTAACCTAGCCTATAGGCTATTTATGTCTTGGACTCGTGAGTTTTGTTTTGTTTGTATTCCATTTTGATTTGGCCTTTTTATTTTCAATGCTTATATAAAAATTTATCTATCTCAAAATGAAACTCCAATAACTCATTTTGTCTAAAAAGGGATTGTATATTCCTTTTATTTCAGCTATCATCTACATTATACATTGTCTGAGATGCAAAGAGAAGCTTTAATTTATTTTGTGAATAAAAAAAGAAAAAAAAATAAAAATAATCATAGTAAAAATAGGATAGTGAGGAATAACACAGATATATTGCCCTTTCAATGTTTGCTGCTCCAACATTATTTCAAGAAAAAATATATAAACTAAAACTTATAAGTTAAAACATAAAATAAGATTATGTTAAAAAGAACAAGGTTAAAGTGAAATATGGAGCTGAAAATATTTTATATATATAAAAGACTGGGTAAAAGGTAATAAATAAATAAGTAATAGTGGAAGGAGAAAAGGAGGGTAAAAGTAATTAACTAAATATCAATATGTTGTTATGTATTTATTTTTCTTATTAAGAATAAGAAATTGATTAAATTAAGATTAAGTAAGAATAAATAATTAGATGCATAAATTTGATAGTTGATATATAACTACTCCCCCTCACTCTCACATTTTAACTTCGGGTAAATAAGTAAAATTATGTTTCTTCTAGAAGAGATAATTATTTTATTGGTCTATAGATCTAATAATATTTATAATAACTCAAGGGAAGGTTTAGTATCTCAATAGTTGTAATGATATTAACATTGATATCCCTCTTCAAGGGAGATACTATTAACATCATTATTAATGTCGAAGTTATAGAATGTATTTGATTATTAAAATGTTCCTAATAATTGTCTCTGTATGTGAAATGTAATGATGATTTAATATTTTCTTGGAAGTTAGTGCTCTTGATGTTTTAGTGAAACTAGAAAGATGATTTAAATGTTTTGATGTTTATTGCTTTTGATTTGTTAGTGAAAGTAAATTGTGTATGTTAAAATAGTTATTGGGATATTTAGAAATTATGCTTCTTTCGTTATTTTAAATTGCAAATGGATACAATGTACTTGATTGTTTAATATAATCTAAAATATTTAATTAACCACTCCTATAGAGAGTTAGTGAACTAAGTGTACAAATAAATTAAGACTAAAGTGAAATATTAACTATGATAACTATATTTAAGATTTATATATATGTCTATGTGTATCAATATATCTTGGTAAATGTATTATGCAACAGGGAGAGTGGGTTTATCCACGAGGAAATTAAATGATTTAACTAAGACCATCTCTTCCTATGTAGTTGATCAAGTAGGTAAGTGACTTACATCTGTAGATAATTAACGAGATTTGATTAAATATATGGTATAGTTTGTCTTAGTGGTGAATAAAGTAGAAAGTAGAAGTGATGTTTATGTATGAAGTTGACTCGTGATTACTAGTCTATTAAGAGTTGGTTTCAAATAGTGTAGGTCATGATTGCAATAATGTATGTTTCTTTGTGAGGAACGATGTGTGCGATCTTGGTATGTAAGTTGATTTTGTTTAGTATGGTTGGTGTTGTATTGGGTGATTTTGGGAAATTGTCCCTATTTTTAGAATGTATGTAAGTTGGGTTATGGTTGTAAGTGGGAGACCATTTGTGCCTAATGGGCATTGAGAGGATTTGATCTTCAGTTTGGTTTTGTATTGAGGGGATTATGTCAATTTTGTTGAGTTTGAAGGTATTGCTATGATGTTAACCCTCGTTCTTCTACACTATTGATTTGTAAATTGTGGATTGTATTTTAGTCTTCTGAGATCATGGGATTGTAGCCAATTCGATGGGAAACCATTATGTTAGCAATTTGAGAGTCTTCCAGAGGTTTGAGGGGAGTATGGTTTTGAGTTACATAAGTTGGTATGGGGGCCGGGGACCCCATGAGGCTACCTGGTAACCTAGGATGGGGTTGAAAAACCTAGGAGAATCTACATTGGGTAGCCCATATCGAGCCTTGAGTATTTTCATGAGTCTTATTTGCTTCACCTGAAAGTGGGTGGTTACATGACTTTGTCATTTTGGGTAATGGTTGATCTTTATAATTGGATTATGTTTTTGTGGGTTTAGCCTTGCACTGAGAATTCATTTACTTTGAAGTACTAGTGTAAGATAGTGCATGCCTCTCTTGGTGTATTTACTGATTTGGCTTTGATTATTTATGCAAGTGGGCATACCCATTCTGTGAATTTGAGATTTTTTGTTAGTAGGGGGAGTGGCTATCATTGGGGGTCAGTGCAAAAAGTGGCGCACGGGTAACTCATTCAGAGTTTCTTTAATCAATGATAACCTAATAATTAATTAGGGGGTTTGGGTAGTTTCTCACATTAATTCAGATAATGTAGCCTCACTCATGGCCCAAGTGCTCGTTTAGGCTTGGGATGAGTGGGAAGGCCTAGAATCGCAAAGATCAATTGCCTTGTCCTCTTGAAAGATATGTTGATCTTGCATGACTGAGAATGGGGGTTGGGGATTGGTTGAGGTTGCCAGGGTTTAACCAGGTAGGGGGGCTGGTAACCTATGAAGATATGCATTGGGTAACCCATGTCGAGCTTATGTGATGACACTCCACCCTCTAGAAACCTTATGTGTTTGTTGTTTCCCCTTGTTGTTCTTGTACCTCTGGAAGTGGTTGTACCTTATGTATATTGAGGCAGTTGTTTCATTATGTTTATTGTTGAAGTCTTCTTTCAATTATTTGATGTTGTGTATATGCCTCATGGCAACCTTATTGATGCTAATGAGAGGTGATCATTGATATTTATTGTTGGATGATATCGCGATCTCATTTGAGGGATTTTGGGTCTTATTGTTGTTGGCACCTCTTTGGTTATTTAGTGTTGATCTATGAAATTGGGAATTGGTTCTGGTTGGTTTTCCATGATTTTGTTGTAGTTATGTGTTGATGATGTGAGATGTTTCTTGTGTTTATTGTTGCTTTGCTTGTGGAGTCTTGTTAAACCTTGTACATTTGACTGTTTTATGTTGAGGGTCCTTCTTGTCATCTCCTAGCATGGGGAATGGGTCTTCAGACCCATGCAGTCAGGTGGAACGTGCTATGCACCCCATTGGGTTCCCAGTCAGTGTTTGTGAAGCGTGAAGTTCATGTCATTGCAAAGAATCTAGAGCTTTGCCACAATTTAGATATACCATGTCCATTTTTGTACTTCTCTTGTAATCAATGTATTATTCCCACTATGTGTTGGGAAGCATGGTTGTGCATATGTAATCTTGAAAGCAATACAATTTCTCATTATCAACGTATTTGTATAATCTGATTTGATTATTGTAATGTATCTATGTTTATATTCTCTTGATTATGTGTCATATACAAATACTTCTCATTTATATAATGTCATGAATGGATGGTTTATAATGTAATCTTGGAATTCATTCATTATTGTTGTGGTATTAGTTTAGGTTCTTGTAATGTCATCTCGTGTACCCCAAAGGACATAGTTGATATTGTAATTGTATAATTGCTTTGCATGTAATGTATGTTCATATTCATCTTATGTAATGTTCTTCCTTCAAAAAAAATTGTGCGGTAATTTTTTAGTTTTAGTTGTCCTTTGGGGTTAGCATGGTGGGGCGTCACACTATTTTGTTAGTACATGACAGTGTATACGCACAATGATATAGAATTTGATAGTTGACAATGTGTGACAGTATGACTATGTGATAGTGTTTGATCTTCATGGTTTCTATTCATATGTTGACAATGGGTACCTAATCTATGTTATTTCATATCAAATTCAGATGGATACTTTTTCAGGGGGAGCAATTTGGTGTGTGTCGATCTTTCCTTTGTCTTGGATGTCAAAAACAAGGGGGAGGTTTGTGTTTTTGTCACCAAGGACAAAGGGGGAGTTTGTTGTTCTTTGTTCCATCATTTTGGTTGTCCTTGTTGAAAAAAAGGCTTGTTGACAATGGTGATACAGTACTTGGCTTATACATGGCATAATTTATACATATGGCTTCATGATATGATGTTGATTTCATATGGTAGGGAGCTATTCACAGAGTGTTGAGGCTAGACAAGGTGCTAGATTTCATGTGGTTGGTGGTATTATTTTAGGTACATATTAAGTTGATACTTGAATTGATACACATTGATGCAAAGGATGAAGATCTTGCATGTGTTATGTGTACTTGTTGAGAGGAAGACTTTGAAAACTTTGTTTGCATATGATAGAGGTAGAGATTAAGGTTTAAGAATATTCCATTCATTAAATGTGCTAATGAATTAGGGTTTTGTCTATTTGTGAAGACTTAAAATATTAACCCAAATGAACTTCTTAATCATACTTAACCTGACTGTCATTCTAATGTGCGCTTTATGTTTTATTTTTGTATTGAATTGCTATTACAAGTCAATGCCACTTAAGGTCACCGATTGAAGGGGGTGCTGAGACATGATTATGACTAGCCCCAAGAACCTAGGCCACTGGTGAGCATAGGTTAATACATTTGTGAATGGAACCAAAAACACATTAGTGGTAAGGATTTAATTTTCCACAAGCAGTAAATGAAAGATTAAGGGTTAAGATTTAAATATGAAATGGCGATGAGATCTGCTAAAAGTGGATGGGTGTTGTGACCCTAACTACCATGATGCAGTTGTAGCAACCACCAGACTGCAACCCAAATGGAGTCCTTTTGTTATTTAATCATGACTCAAACTTCAAGGTTGGTTGGATCATCAGAGAAATGAAAAGGGAGGTTATTGAACAATGATCTCATGCATGGATTTTATGTTATCTATAATAAAATTAGGTCCGTGTTTTGACATAGAGTAAGATAGATGCATTGGCTACAATCTTTTCAACAAGGACATGATGTTGTTGAATTGAAGATGCAAGAGTCTGATAAATGAATGGAGAAAATAGAGAGTAGGGATATTTAATGAGGGCTTAGTGTATATAGTGAAAAGATGCAACATTGATACCTTACATACAATCTCTACATTAAGGGTCTTGATAAGTTGTTGTTGAAGTATTCTTTCATTGCCATAGGAGCAGTATAGGGTTGAATTTAATGATCTTCTAGTTATTGGTACAAGAGGTTTATAAACAAGTGTGAATCAACATTCATTATTGATTAGAGTTCTCATGGTTCTTTTTTCTTGATCATGATGTTCATTTTTCATATTTTTTCTATGGTGTTAGAGTAATATTCTTTTGTATTGAATATATGGTGGCCTTATAAAGGAGAGATAAGGTGTTTTGTATCTGAGTTATAGAATTCGTCTATAACCGGTCATTTTAATGTAGATAGAGCAATACTCTGTGTTTATCTTCTTGTATTGAGATTTGTGTTGCTAGTGAGACATTTGTAGCCAGTGAGGCTTGTGATGCTAGTGAGGCATTTGTAGCCAGTGAGGCTTGTGTTTCGAGTGAGGCATTTGTAGCTAGTGAGGCTTGTGTTGCTAATGAGGCATTTTGATTAAGCCAGTGAGGAAATTTTGAGTGGTTTTTCTACCCCAAGAGGGTTTTCCACTCGTGAAAATCATGTGTCATGGTTCATGTTGTTTATCTTTATGTGTATGTTCTAATTTTTTGTCTTTGAGGTCTTGACTATAATGTTTATAATCATACTTGTGCATATGCATCTTTGAAGTCTCTCTTATTCTCTATTATGTGACTTAAAAGGTGCAAAAGGTTTTAAAATATTATAGATCACCGATTCACTCCCCCTCTTAGTGATCCTATAATCCAACACTAAAATCTTGTCATGAGAGGAAAAGCCAAAAATTTAAAATAGAATGACTTTTTTTAATTTTTTAATAAAGACTTAAAACAAAGAGAATAAAATCAATAGAATTTATAGGGTTATCACCTTTAATTTGGATCATTGCATTGAGCGATGTGAGAGTAGTCTTCTCATCACCTCTCATACAATGCACACTAACTACCAACAAAAAAAGACTAGACCTCACGTAAGTTGTAATAATGGAATTGAAAGTTTAGAATAATAAGTTTGATTGGTTTGTTATCATATATTAATTGAAAATTTGAGAGAATAAATTGAATATATTTAAATTTGATAAATTTAATATATTTTACTTTTAAACTCCTCAACACTTTAATGCCATGTCCTCGTAAAATCCTTGTTTCATAATTCTAACAATATTTTTCTTTGGATATATCCAATATAGATTTTTTAAATCACTATTTATAATTTTATAAAAAAATTAAAGTTACAATTTGTTTCATCGAATTTAATGGCTAAAAAAAAATGTAAATGAAGTAATTCTAACTTCTACAAGATAACTACTACAACTAAATAAATGAAGTAAAGTTAATATTATATATATGTTAACAAAAAATGACTAAACCTTACTTAAATTGTAATAACAGAATTGAAAGTTTAGATAATAAGTTTGTTTGGTTTGTTACCATATATTAATTGAAATTTTTAGAGAGTAAATTAAATAATTTAAATTTGATAAATTTAATAAATTTTACTTTTAACCTCATCATACTTTAACACCAGTAAAAACCTTGTTTCATAATGCTGGCAACATTTTGCTTTGGTTATATTTTACCCAATATAGATTTTTAAATAACTATTAGTAACTATTTTTCAAAAGTTTTTTAAAAGAATTTGAAAACTTTAACTTTCTCATAATAATTGCATTCCCATAATGATTAACTAAGAAGTGGTCGATAAATTGTCGGAAAAAGTCAATAAAATTGTAAAACAAAAATGTTATGCTTAATTCCCCAAAATCCTCTAAATTTTTTTAGCCTATAATATTTGAGGAAAATGAATTTAAAATTTTTAAAAGTTAAAATCACACATTTTACTTTAGAAAAATTAAAATATAATGAATAAAATAAAAATTATCCATTTTGATTTGCTAAAATAAACAATATTGATCACTAACTAAGAATTTGGCCTGCTATAGTTCCATAATAGGAACTAAAATATATTAATGGGTAACTAATAAACAAAATAAGCTAAACAACCCATAGAAGCTTACTCTTAATAGCTCTATTTAAAAAAAAAAAAAAATACTTGGATTTCAGGCTATTCCGAACTTAAGGGGACTAAGTGCTTAGCCTCGTGAATTATATGAATAGATTTGGAATCTTGTAGTAAACCTTATGTATTGCGTGCAATACACACCATAAATTATATATTAAATCTTACTGCCTAAATAATGTAAGCACCTGGCACATATTTGTCAGACTGTATGAATAGAGCTGCAAACCAAATACTTATTTATCTACTCAAATAATTTAGCATTTTGTGTCACACTTTTCAAAGTGGGAGCCGAGCCAAGAACCCTATTGACCACGATTGTCCATTTTGAAATGAAATCCTATTATACAATGCAAAGCTTTTCAATGTAGAATTACCCAACTATAAGTGCAAGCTCATAATAAGGACTACAACGAACAAAAAATTTGGTGAATCACAGCTGGTAAAGAACAACAATAAGATTGACACAAAATATTTACACAAATAATAATATTTTATTAATCAAGTGGTCCAAAAGCCTTAAATATTTCCAGATGACGACCAAGTTCCAAAATGGCCTGCATAGAAATCTTTAGGCACAGTAACATAACTGCTGGTAGAAAATGATGACTAGTTTTGCATCCCAAATCACTTCAAAATATGGAAAAAAACTGCCTGTGAACTTTTTGGCATATGTGATGAATTTAAAACAGATAAATACAACCCAAAAATGACTTATTTAGACAACACAATATCATATACACAATTTACTACATCCATAAACTAATCAAAATGACAATTTCTATCAGACAATTTGTTGCTTCCAGTGCCATTGCAAAACTTAAATGGAAACTCCATTGCCTGATTGATACGAAGATTATAAGATAAAATCATATAGAAAGTTTTGTCCTTACATAAAATAATAAAAAATAGCATATTTATTGGGCTGGACATCTGATGCCTACCAAAAAAAAAAATGGCCATGAACTGTAACTTGTGCAAGCACATACTTCATTAACGAGACATTGTAGGTGAGTTTTGAATTCAATCTCCTATCATGCACAATCTCTAAAATAAAGCTGGACAACTTTGCACAAACCTGCATAAGAAAGGACCTCATTGTTGCTTTTGCTTCAACCAATATGTTATACTCTAATGAAAACCAGTAATTGAGACCGTTAGAATCTTGGGAGCTCACTTGCGGGGCCCTTCAAAACTACAAAGTAATAAAACACAATAAAAATATCATTAGAAGAACAATATAAACGTACTACAAATAAAGGAATTTGACAGTTTTAGAAAATTATAATTCTTGATGAGACCTTTTTAAAACAGAATTGTTAGTTCCTTGAAGTTTTAGAAGCTACAACATATTTCCCAGTTTCTTTAAGATCATAACCGTAACAATTTTATCAAGCAGATTCAACCCAGCAAGCCAGACTTCCATTTTCATCTGCCACTATTATTGGCATAACTGTAATGGAAGCACATTAATCGCCCTTATTAAGTGAAATTTCCCTACCAATTAGATGGAAGAGAAATAATTTTTCAAAAATGTTTTGTTATAAAATTGGCATCTATACATTGGCAATAGCTAAATATTTTTTAAATAGAAAAACTCTTTCAATTCTCATTGGTTGGAAAGAGAATTATTAATAACTAGTTTTTGATATGGAAAATCAGGTTTTGAAGGGGCCCTAAAACCCTTTACAATGACGAAAATCTGCAAGAAAGACTAAGCAATTAAAACCTCCAACCCAAAAAACCAAAATGTTGACAACAAAAAATACCATAGAAACCCGTCAGTAAACCAACAACAAAAACCATCAACACCCCGACTGATCAAGCAAAAGAGTCAGCAATAGCTACAACATCTTTTCCAAGACATTGAATGAGGCCATATTATCCTCTATTACCTCCTCATGCATCTCCATAACCTCTTTGAGCTCATCAAACGATACAACTACCTACTTCTTCATCTTACTCCTTGTCCTCAAACATGGTCCGACCTCCACATCCTTTTCCATAGTTGGAGCAGGATCCACATTCTTATCCACTAGGTTCGAGCAATTCACATCTTCAACTACTTTCTAAATTTCCCCTAGCTTTAGGGGTTTACTAGTCCAATTCAAGTCTTTCTCATTTAAAACTGCAAGACCCTTTGCAGTTGACTTCAATGAATTGTTACTAATGTTCACCATAGTTTTCAAATCCTTTGATAGCTTACCAATTCTATCCTCAATACTAACAAATCTTTCCTCTAAAACTTTATTAACCATCATTTCCAAAGAGGAAATCCTCTCCTCATGGGTAACTCCCAGGCGATTAACATCAACAACTAATTTATCCAACATAACATTCATAGACTTAACCTTACCTTTTATAGCATTCCTTTTGATTGCACCGAATCATTGCTACACAAACATCCTACCAGTTCTTAACCTAGACATTGAGCTCCTTCACCTCTGAGAACAACCATTTCACTAGAGAAAGCAAATTTTGCGTTTAATCATCAGCCATCTTGCAAAACAAACCCATATTTACCTCATCCCAGTTGACATGAGGCACTTCCTTTGACTCCAAGTTGTGACTAGGGACTTCCCTACACTCCTCTTTCTGCTCCTCTTCCTCCTCAATCGGGGAATCCTCAACCTCAACCATCTCCACCTTTATCCTATGCTTGTCTAACAAGCTTTCCAAGTCAGCCAAAGCTTCCAACCGCTCCATCTTCACAGTCTTCTCTTTTTCCTACAAGGGGCTAGCATGAGAGACATGGGGATCTTGGTTAGGGTCAAGGTCCTTAGTACTCTGGACACTCTGAATCCCCTAAACCTCCATAGGCACGAACCCATGTAGCATTTCATCCACACCATGACTGATATCTTCAACAGGGGCATTATCTACAACCCCCACAATTTCAAGACCCTGAGCACTAGTCATAGGGGAATTATCCACCATGCCAACCTTCCTAGGACTTAGAGTGGGCTTCACACCAAAACTAGGAGTATCCACATCTTTCACCAACTCCACTTTTCTCTTAGCAGATGATTTATCTTTCTTAGGACATTTAGATTTCCCCTTAGAACTCTTCTTACCCGGCTGCACCATGGTTTCCCTCAATTCAATGTCCATTTCATAACCCTTAGATCACACTTCAGATGCTTTAGACCCTTCCTTAGACATGCCATCATCCATAGACATTTCATCAAAATTTGAGTCTTCGTCCTCAGAACTCCCTTCCCACTCCCTAGCAGAATCCCTTGTCTCATAACCGTAATTCTTAACCCCCTTTTTGCCCAGGGTTTTAGGAGAAATAGGGATTAATTTGAGCTTAATATGAGCAAACAAAAGACTCATAAGGCCTTCATGCGGAATTAACTTCTTAGGGTTTTTACAATGGTCTTCAATATTATTTTCCATCAACAGTAAAAGATAAAAAGGAAAACAGACCAACACCTTATGATGGAAGTGATTCAACAACATAAAGTGATAACTATACACAATAGAGAACCTACCTTCCAGTGTAAAATAATGCATTATAATCAACACAAGATCCCTCCGCAATGGCTTAAGATACTTATTGGCATACCCACCACTTCCGATCATTTTTAGCCACCACTCCCAAATTTGCAAATCCATCAGCTAGCATGTTAGCTTCTCTAAACACATGAGATATTTTGATCTCCTCAAAAGTATTAATGATGGAGATTGAATCATTAATAGAATGAGCGATAGACCACAATGGCAGACACTTCCTCAAGAGATAGTTTATTATATTAAGTGATTCCCCTTCCAACCAAAGTTTAGAGACCCTTAGATTCTTTGCCAAAACAAGGCCATGATAGGCTGTAGCTGCCTCTACAAAGTGGTTTGTCTGGATTCCCAAAGGGAGTGCCACCGCAAAGACAAACCTACCATTCTCATCTCTTAACACTCCCCCACAACTAGCAAGACCTGAATTTCCCTTAGAAGCTCCATCAAAATTAACTTTAAACCAACCAAAAGAATGAGCCTTCCACTGAACCCCCTCCCTGGGTTCTTTTAAATTCTTCTTTGCATTAGAAAGGTCACAAGAAAGATTCCATCTTTTTCCCACAAACAGATCATAAGGAGAAACATTCACTTTTAGGTTAAATGAAGGGATCACCAAGAACTCAGAAAGGAAATTTTCCCTGATAGCATCACATATTTTGAAGGCCAACCTAGAAGGCAATAGTTCCAACTGATGGAAAACCTGATTGTTACATTTCTTCCAAACACCCCATACAACATGCAACAAGATAAGATACCACAACAAAGAGAGGGTCAGGATTAGAGAAGGATCCCCCCATTGAGACCATAAGTCAGCAAAGGAGGCCGAGAACACCCACGTAATATCCCATAGCTAAAAAATATGATCCCAAACTTCCCAAGTATAACTGCAACTAGTCACCAAGTGAAGACAATCTTTAGCCACATGTTTACATAAGAAACACCTATTTGGTAGAGACATTCCCCTTTTCACAAGATTATTTAGAGTTAGAATCTTGTCTTGACAAAGAAGCCAAAATAAAATATTGATTTTAGGCAGGAGCTTCCCATTCCACAAACGACCCTAGAAAGGAGGAGGACCAACCATCTGAGTCTGAAAGGAAAATGCTGAAGACACAAAAAATTGTCATTAGGAGTTAACTGCTAGATAACTGAATCCTTAGGATCATCCACCGAAATATGAATCATGGAAAGAAAATCAAAAAGGGGCTTCAAGTCCTTATTAACCACATGAAGACTAATCTAGCTACCCTGGGAAATATAATCAACAACAAAAACACCCCATTCCTTGATACAAAAATATTTGAAAGGGATTGCCCAAATTTCATCCTTCAAAGGTCCATGCCTTGTCCACCAGTCATCCCAAAACATGATCTTTCTACCATTTCCTAAAACCCACCGCAAACCAGTAACCACAGTCAAACGAGCACGAATCATAAAGTTCCAAAGGACCGACCCCTATGAAGGATCAACGTCTTCCTTGAACAAATTTCTATATTTATCCACTCCCCTCAAGTACTTTGAAGAAAAAATAGTTGTCCACTCCTTATCAAACACAAGCAGGTTCCATAACTGTTTAGCCATAAGGGAAGAATTAAAATCTTTCAATTTACACAATCCTAAACCGCCTTGGGATTTAGATTTGCACACCTCCTCGCAGGACGACAAGTGTAATATTTTCTTCTCCTCCACACTAGACCACAAGAATTTTTTTGAATGCCCTCAATCTTATCCCAAAATATTCTAGGAATTTGGAACAAACTTAAAGCATAAACCGACAAATTTTGGAAAGTCAACTTAATTAACCAAATTTTTCCAACTTAGCTAAGCAGAGCACCCTTCCAACTAGCAAGCTTCGAATTGAAATTATCAATGATACTATTCCAAAAGGAATCAAGAACACCGTTAGAACAAAGAGGGAGCCCCAAATATATTGAAGGGAGCTCCCCAATACCACATTCAAGAATACTTGCAATCCTCAATTGAAAAAGCTCTAGAGTATTTAGAAAAAAAGCATTACTCTTAGGAAAACTTATCTTCTGAACCAAAGCTGCCTCATATTGTTGAAGAATAAGACAAATAGATTTAGCCACTGACAGAGATGCTTCCACAAGAATAATTGTGTCATCAACAAATTGTTGATGGGAGCAGCAGAGCTGGTGCGAAGAGGAATAAATACCTTTGAAGGCCCCATTAGACACCGCCTGGAGGAGATACCTGCCCAAAGATTCCACCATAATGATAAAAAGAAAGGGAGAGATATGATCCCCTTGATGCAGGCCATGGGAGCTTCTGAAGAATGCTGAAGGAGATCCATTGATCAACACCGCAAAAGGAGAGGAGATTAACTACCACACCAATTGCAACACCCTATTCAAAAACCTGAATGCTTTGAGAATACTACACAGGAAGCTCTAATTCACTTGGTCATAGGATTTGACCAAATCAATCTTCAAGAGAAAACCAAGATTTTTGTTAACTTTAAGAGAATGAATGTTTTCATGCACCATTATGATAGAGTCAAAAATCTACCGACTTGGCACAAAACCATTTTTTTGCGAAGATTTAATCTTGGATAACACCCTTTGCATCCTCGAAGCAAGCAGCTTAGAAAAAATCTTGTAAAATGAGTTACAAAGACTAATAGGTCTAAAATCACCAAAGCGCTCAACCCTAGGATTCTTAGGAATTAAAACTATAAAAGTGGAATTCAACTCCTTAAGAAGCTATCTACTTCCAAAAAATTCTTTAGTGGCATTGATAACATCACTTGAAATGATCTCCCAATAAGAATGAAAAAATAACATAGGGAACCCATCCGGCCCCAAAGATTTATTCCCTTCAAAAGAAAACACAACCTTTCTGATCTCCTCATCCAAAGGAATGACAATCAAGATACTATTTTCCTCCTCTGAAACCAAGTTAGGGATAACATTAAGGAAACCATGTTGGCTAGTAGGATCCAACAGATGATCCTCCGAGAGAAGGTCCTCAAAGAAAGACCGAGCCACAGATCTAATTTCATCATCCTCCTCAATCGAAGAATTATTCACCACTTTAGAAATCCTGTTAGAAGATCTATGCTTCAAAGTCGTGAGATGAAAGAACAGAGTATTTTTATCCCCACTTTGAAGCCAAATAGCCCTAGACCTCTGGTTCCAAAACTCCTCCTTTCTTGCCACAATATTATGCAAACTAGACAAAAGAACACTTTCCTCTTGAAGAAGTGCCAAATCAAACCCAAAAGCCTACATTTTCTGCTACACAATATCCAACTTAGACTTAAGAACTGATCTTTCCTCAAAGATGTTACCAAAAGAGGCCTTATTCCACTTAATCAAATTTTGCTTAACAAAGGCCAGCTTCTTAGCAACTTTATACATAACAGACCCATCAATATTAATATTCCACCACTGAGCAATTTTAGAATGCAAATCAGGATGGCTAGTCCACATCTTCTCAAATTTGAAAGGAAAAGCCTTTGTACGACCAAAGGGTTCAACTCTCAAGGAAATCGAGAAATGATTCGACCCAAGCCTCATTAAGGCAAAAAGGGAACATGTGTAAAAGTGCAACTAGTTAGGTGAAATAAGAGCCTAGTCCAACTTAACCTATATCAAAGCATCCATAGAACGTCGATTGGACCAAGTGAAGGACGCTCCCCCCAAATCTAGATGCAACAAAAGATTATCATTAATAAAATTCATGTGGTCAAGATGACTGTCATCAACCACCTGAGATCCCCCAAATTTATTAGCATCATTCAACGAGGTATTAAAATCCCCCATCACTGCCAATTATGAAAAGAGAATCGAGCCTTAAAAATATTCAATCTTTCCCAAAAATTCTTACAAGAGCTTTTCACATTAGGAGCATAGATATTAGACAAAACCCAAGAGAACTTTTCCCTGAAACAAAAAATGAGGTATCTGTTATCAATAAGATTTGCATCCTGCTGAATACAAAAGTTCAACAATCTATTAAAACATGGAAACATTCTCGAGTTGTGGGTAACTCACTATGAGAACGAATCTTTAGAGAAGGCCAGATTCCTTGTTCATAATCACCTACTCTACTGACTTGTGGAGAAAATAGTTAGAAGGAAGTTTATGATTTAAATCCTATCACCTAAAATGATTGATCAATATTAAGAAGATTTTGATAATAACTCACTCTCACCGCCTCTTTAAAACTTGATTCTCACAATCTCACACCACATATGATCCAAAAGTGATTTGTGCAAAGGTTTAGAATAAACACAAGGCACAACCTGAACTACAATGTAACTCTTACAAACCACTTTACAACAGTAAGACAAGAAAAGGATTCAACATATTTGAATCACAAAACACATCAAATTACTATTGCAAGGCATAAAAAAGAAGTGAGAAAGGAAATTTTGCTGCTTTATTGAATGGAGTGAAAAATCTCAAAATATGAGTACAAAGAAGTTTACAAGCTCTCCAAAATGTGTAAGAGCAAGAAACAAGAATCTGAACTGAGAAAAACACTAAGTTTTTTTTCAAGATATACCTCAAAACCCTAATCCCAAGTCAATAAAAAAGCTCAAGGAAAAGCATCAAAAACTCCCTAAAAAGGTGGCACAAAAGTGGAAAAGTCCCACTTTTTGCATGTACATATTGAAAAGCTCCTAAAAATAGACCTGCTTTGCTTTAAAAGCAAAAAAAACACCTTATCTCTCCACCAAGAAGCTCAAATCCAACCAAGAGAAAAGATCACTAACAAATCTGCTAAAAATAACAAAGAAATAAAACAATTTATTTTATTCTTGCTTTACAATGATTTTCAGATTTAATACTCTCACAATTTGATTATTTTTGCAATTAAAGATTTAGAAAAATATTTTGCAAAACAAAATAGCTTATCTCTCCAATACAATATCTGATTTTTCTCAGAAAAAATCATAAAATATAGATACCATCCTCAATAATTGATTTCTATAAAATCAATTTGAAAATAAAACCCTACTTCATAAGTAAAATCTCATTTATAATTTTAATTGATTCCTCTCAAAATCAGTTAAAACCTAAGGTATATATCATCATCCATTTTTGACTAAGGCATCATTAACATAAAACCCTAAAGCCCTAAGCCATAAAAATGTTTCACTAGACAAGCCTAAAGACTTAGGAAAAATCATAATATGAAGGCCTCCCCATAAGGCTCGAGCTAAGGTATGCAAAGATATAACAATAAGGCATTAATCTTTTAAGTGAAAAATCCACTTTTGAATTAGGGCATGAGGATAGACAAAAATCCAATGGAAACCCTAAAATCATCATTTGCACTTTGCCATTTAGAAAGAAAGCTCAGTTGAGAGGAAGAAAGCGCCGCCACCATGCTAGGGTTTCAGTTTCGAGACTCCATTCGAGCCACCAATCCTTTGATTCTAATCATGGTTGGCCTCCATTATGCTCATGGTAAGTTTCAACTACATTTTCTATTTGCTCCTTGGGTCTTTTGATGAGAAAATGGCCTCACAGGCCGCAGATATGATATAGTCTCTGATGTATTTGTGGTTCTGTATTTCTTTTCCTTTGCTTTTGTATTTCTTGGTTGCCATTGTGAGAGCTTGACCCTTGCATCTGGAAGCTCTGTGAGAGCTGAGTTTCCATCCTCTTAGTCTTCTACAGGCACGAATGGTAAGTTATTATTCCTCTATATTTCTCTTAGCATTTTCTCTCTAAAACAAAAGCTTCTGAAAGCTTAATACTCCTACAAAAAAGGTCATTTTCCATTGATGAATTTATGGCCATTACATAGGTCGTGCCATGCTCATACACTCTAGTGCATTTCACTCAGAAACTTTGTATGATTCCATTGTTTTCTTCAGATCTTAGGGCCTGGACAATGACCTCAAAAAAGTTTTTCTATTTCAAAATGAAATTTGGGACTAAAAACCCCTCCTCTTGGCCGCGGTCACTCATGCACACAATGGGTGTTTTGTAATTTTCTGGGCTCGAACCAAGAGAGTATAGTGTGTATTCCGCATTTTTGAAACAAACCCTCATGTGGGTATATTGTATTTCAAAGAAATAATGTCCATTATGAATCTCTCCAAAACTAGAGCTTGACCCTATACCACATTGTACAATTTCTGCATTTTTATGAAACCCCATGTGGGCATTCATAAAATAATGGAAAATCTGGGTAAATCTACATTTGGATTTAAAATACTCAAATGGGTATTGTTTATTTCAAGTATAATTGCACTTTTAGCTCAAAAACCCAATGTGGGTATTTCTGAAACTTGAAAGGAACACCTATTTTGCTTTCTGCCAACAACCTCACAAAAGATTTTTAGAATTTTGAAAGAGAATGTTTACTTTGATGCATTTGAAAATTAAATCCGATCCACCATGGAATTTTATGTATTCTATTTTTTCCCTATCAAAAATCCAATGTGGGTATTCTGGAAAATGCAAGGAAATCTCTCTGTTAACCTATAGCAACATTGTTCTTGTGGATTATAATTACTCTGAAACGAAAAACAACTTTGATTGCACTCAACATTCTGTATTGATGTTTATATTGGAACTCTGTTTGCATTCTCATCAACAACCAAGTTTATAAAACTCACATTGTAACAAAACAAGCATTTTCCAATGAACATTCAAATTGTTTTTGCAATGTATTTCAATTTCGTGGAATGTCTTTAAAAGACACAACCCCAAAGTGGGTTTATCACTGTGAATGGCCTTTGCACTATACTCTTTTGAGAATACCATACTCCTTTAATAATGTTGTGTTCCTCACAAGTCACTCATGCTTGACTGTCCTCTGAGTGCATTGGCAGAATGGAAATAAATCTATAGCTTATTTTCCTTATTGGAATAGGTATTCACAGTGTTATGCTTTTCATTTCCTGATGATGTCCACTTGCACATACCCATAAATGATCTCTTCATTCTGCACTCTCCTTACATATTCTTGGTGGGTTAATGTCTTCTATTTGGCACTCTTCATGCATTTTTATGTTCCATTATGAAAAGATTGTTCTATGCATTTGTTATCCTTTAAAGCATTCAAGATTGCTATAACATCTTCACTTAATGCAATACTTGCATTCAGACACTGGTTACAGTGAATTACCTGATGCTTTTCATCCTCCATTCAAATGAAAATCTGAAGCTTTTCACATGCTTCCTTTATTAAACAGTGTTCCTGTTAGTGAGGCATTATGTATGCCTGTTCACTATCACCATCATGAGCATGAACACTGCTGTAGCTTATGAAACAAGATGCATAAATGATACTCATGGGAGAAAAGTAAAGCAATATTTAAACTTGCAAGTATAACATTGATGTATCTCAGTTGAATTGATTAAGCACATTAAGTCTATTGTTCACCTGTAGCTTTCAAAACAGTGTATTACTTGATTGTTATGAATGAACAATAGGCTTAATGGCTTTGATGAATGAAACTCCACATTACTCCTTTAGAATAGTTCAAATGAACATAAGGATTGCATTCCTTCACTCAACCCTATCTATAAGGCTAATGGGCAGCATGTCGAGCTCTGCCCTTGTGGGAGCCCATTTTACTCCACATACTTTTATGTCTTCATAAGATAATCAGCTTCATGATTTCTCCTATACCTGCACAGGAAGCACACATTGTTAGCATATATATGATGATGATGTTTCCCTCTTTCAGCTCATGTTTCTGCACTTTTCTTTTAGTTGATTCTATGCATTCCAAGGATTGAATTATATTTCTGTTAGTAGGGCATGTAGCATAGTTCATATCCTGAGCTCTTAATTGACACCCTTCTCAATATTTTGCAGACACGGTCAGGAGCGGAAGCAAGATAGAGCAATCTACAAGGCATCAATCGAAGATCAACTTAGGCAATGACAGATATGTACTATGTTATTTGTCACTTTCTTTCAGTTGTATATTCTCTTTCTTGTAATGAATAGAACCAACTAAAACCACGGCTTGTGTGGATCTTTTAGTCTCTTCTTTCATTTCCATTCTGAAAGAAATGCATTGAATATGCAAAGTTATATCATCATTTGTATTCTTGCAATCAAATGAAAACATGTAATCTGAATAACTTCATGAAATAAATGAAAGCAATTTGTTATGCTTAATCATTTGTATATTCAGTTATGTACTCCACTTGATTTGTAAAGTATTGAACAATACTTCTGAAAATTAGTTTTCTCAAAACACTTACACAACTGGTACTTGATACATGATAAATGCAATGCAAACAACACTTAAGCACATGTAGAAATAACTGTGCTTTCACTTTCAAATATAACAAAATTTAATTAGCTCCACCAATTGAGCTGTAGTGAAAAATTGGTAATAGTAGCCACATGATTTTCAAAAGCAAACAACTTAGAGCCAACAACCACCTTAGGATTCCAAAACATTGCCACCTCGTCAGAAGCACCATCAAAATCAACAACTTGACAACCACAGTTCCTAAAGAACCTATTCTTAATTATATCAACCTTCTCAACACTCATCTTAGTTTCTTGAATCAAAATAATATCAGGCCGATGATCTCTTACAATGTTTGTAAGAAGATCCTGTTTATGAGGATTATTTAATCCTCTTATATTCCAGGAGAGGATCTTCATAAAGGATTCTATAAGTGACCATTCAGGTCCATCTCAAGCAGAGTAAACTATGATCCATCAGCAATATCACATTTTCTAACCCTCTCCCTTATTTTCTGCAGAGAAGGCCTTCCTCTGCTTCTTGGTTCTGATCCACAATCCAACTTCATGAGATTTCTAGTAGCCATCCCCAAACCATGAGGGTTTGGATTCTTCTTATTTCAAGACTTGGAAGCCGAATGAACAGTATTCTAGGGATCCTCCTCCTAAGAAACACAGTTGGAACAATCAATGACAGAAGAGGTGAGCACCAAATTCTCAACTACCAAATCCACCACTGGTTCAACAAAGGATAATCCTCTTTTCCCACAACAAAAACCACCCAAGGGGAATTCAAACAATCCTCCTTGGAAATTAACAACATCCCCTCAGAGACCATCTTTAGAGGAGTCACCTTCTCCGAGTCAACAACCACCAGAGCCAACGAGACAACACCACCTTCCTCCACCAGATTGATAACCCGCTCATCAACACACGAACCCTTCTCCACACCTCCGAAGGAGCTTCCTCTGAGGAAAGCACCAGGAGAAACAATGGAGACACCAAGAGATGGATCCTCAAATTCACTCCCCCACAAGCTCAACAAAGCCCTTCTCAAACCCCGCTTCATTTCACTTCCCAACCTCCCTCCAAAATTTGGCCTCCTTTTGAGGGACCGAGTTCTTTTAGGAGGAATCACAGGACTTCAAGCGACACTTATTTTCCCAATGCCCCACCTTCTTAATTTTAAAAATTTAAAATTTATATTTATATATGGAGATCATTATGAGCCAATATATTGAATGTTTATGTTATAATATTTTATAATCAATCAATCAAATTATAATTTTTTTTAAAAAAATTATTTACTCATCAATATTTTATGATGTTTATTTGATAAACAAACTCAACTTCAACAATGTGAGTCATAGTTGCGTTTAGTATGAATCAAGCTCGAGGTCAAAGTCAACCTTTACAATTATAATATTCTTAAACCTAGTAAAACCATGATACATTCAACTTGTAATAATTTGTGGATCTCAAACTATTATGTAGCCAACCTTTAGCCAACCTTTAAACTATTGTCATGAATCATCCATCAACAACACAACAAATACTTTTATTGCGATTGTACAAAAATAAGTACTTGCCACTGTGTGGCTATAATACATATGACTTGCAAGAATCTATTATTTAAAACTATTATCTAACTTTCCCCTAATTGATATTTCACAAATAATTATCGACTAACCAACAAATACAATTATAACACTAGATAGGCAAGTACTCACCACTACGTGGCATTTGTATTAAAAAACACTTCTTCAAAGATACATAAGTATTTGAAATAAATTATTACTATTATTTTAGTTTAAGTTTTTTTCAAGTTTAATTTTTTATTGTTGTTTCTTTTTGGATTTCTTTTGTTGATTGTTTTCTTTCATGTATATCTTATAATAACCACATTTCATGTGATGATATATTTTTGTATATGAAATAGTTAAATATCTCTATGCATGATTGTGTATTTTGCATACATGTCTATTAGGTAAGTTTCATTATTATGCTTTGATAAATTTGTGAATATTTAAAAATTAATTATAGTGAATGGAAATAAAACAAGAGTTGCAGAGTAGCAAAGTTCCTACCAAAATGTGCAAGAATAGTCTTGTTTTTATTTGTTGTGTCTAATATGTTTTAGTAACATTGTTGATATTATAACAACTTAATAGTAATCTTGAAATTTGTCAGATGGTGACATGTAATACCATAAACAATATCGAGAAATAAGGCAAGTTGTTACAAATAGGAAACATGTATTATCCTTTCAAAATTAACAATCTGTGTATTCAGATCAAATGCAATGAACAACCTGCCCTGCTTATTATGAAATACAATGAACAACCACAAAACTATTTCCAAAAAAATGCAGCATACAAAACTTATTAATAGATGTTAGGATATCTTAACCCAAAGAACTTATCATAACCATGGAATCAAATTTTGTGTGCCATAAGGATCGCCACTTTGAATGGCCTTTAGGTGGAAAAAAATTGAAGAGGAAGAGAGAATTCTCATCATTGACTTCCAAGGAGAAGTTGAACACTATTGACTTTTGTTCAAAATCTCGTGATTATCCATTTTGTTAGAGAAAATACATTTCAATGTTGATTTTGAAAATGGTTTGAAACAACATGGAACCCAAGGTGTTGGTATCTACATTCCAAAAAGGATTTAGGTGTCCATTATAATCAAAGCTTTAGTGGAGCTAATGGTGAAGGCTTGTGTACTACATGGAGGAAATAAAGATTCAAATATGGAATAGAGTACATGCGCCCTAGATGAACAATATTTGATTTAAATTGAAAAATATCCCCTTGTAGGCTTCCACAAGGGAGGTCTCATACATGATATTGGTGTCTTGATTGTCGTTGGCTTAAAAACTATCTTTATCTTTCTCTATACCCCATAATTCAAACCAAGATAACTACCAAACATAGATAGTTGTCAAGGCGGGTTTCAATATGGAACTTGGATAGTAGCTGATTCCCAAGTGTCTGAAATGTGGACAGAGGACTTCCATTATACAAATTTAAATCAAGGTAGATTCTCATTCTGAATGGAATTTTGAATATGGAAATGCATTCACATGTCAGTATGGTGTTTATGAATGTTGGTTAGAAGTGTATGCATGATGATAACCTACGCATAGATCTAAGAGTGTGGATGTAGACCTGGAAAAAATGTTATTAATGTTTATATAAACTTTGGAATGTAGGAGGGCCTAGATTCAACAATTTTGATTTTTAATTACCCTCATGCATGTTTTCCAGGCCATTGTTCTCTCTAAATACTTAAGGGGCCAATTTAACTTTAGTAAACTCAAGGTGCCATCCCACCATCTCTAAATCTAGATCATCCATGATATCCCTATGTGGATAAGATTTGCAAGTTTTTTCCACTCAATGAGATTGAATTTGAGAAGCATTCTATTGTGAAAGGTATGCCATCTGCCATTTTTTAGTATCCTAACTAGAGATGTTTGGAAGATGGCATCTCTTAGTGGATAGGATCCCTGTGTGGATGGGACTTGAAAATTTTTTCCACTTAACGAGATTGAATTTGAGAAGCATTCTATTGTGAAAGGTATGTCATCTGCCATTTTTTATTATCCTAACTATAGGTGTTTGGTAGATGGCATCTCTTAATTGCTAGAATCTTCAATTTTCTAGGATAATCTACTAGATTACTTCCTTCTTGTGATCTCCTCTTCATACAAGCAATATGAAACATTAATAAAATTCATTCATAGATGCATACGATAGCATAACCATAAAAGTATGACATACCATAAAACTTCAAGTTTAACCAACACTCTTTCAACATCCAGTTTTCTTTTAGTCATCAACATTAAGATAGAAACTTCTGACACCATCACGAGAGATAAATGTTCCCACCAAATTTGCATTATATCAAATACAACTGTGGTGTACCATGTGACAACTCCACGTGTTAATAATAGTAATATCTAACCCCTTTTAGATTATGCCATTCACTTGACAATATTTTTAGATTATGACATTCTCAATAGAGATTCATAAAGAACTCATCTTTCCTAATCTACTCTAGCTTTACCACTTCAATCTATAATAAGCTAAGTCAAAAACTATAATGAGATTAATGAACAATTTCCAAAACATTAGTGATCATTATATTATGGAAAAAAATGTTGGAATTCTAACAAAATTAATTGGTGATATTTCCTTTTGTGCTTGAAGGATTTTCCCCAGGTTGTGTGGAGGAGACATTAATAAAGTTGATCTTGATCCTAATCTTCAAGCACTTGTTAATCAGATCTAAGCTGTTCATAGAATAGAGTTGCTCGATTTGTAATAGAGCTGCTCAGATAGGTTCATAATAGAGTTGCTCAGACACACTCAATTGATAGGTAGGTGGCATCCATCCCGGGCATCATCCATCTCGAGCCATCATCCCCATATAGAGGGGCTCGAGCGGTAGATAGTTAGGCATAAGGGGCTCTAGAGTTGGTTTTCAAATCTTTCAAAATATACCATGTAGAGGGGTGGGCGAGTGCCTCGAGGTCAATTTATCAATCTCAATCTCAATCAAGTGCTTAAAGGCCCTCGTCTATATCATGTGTGTAATATCTTCTCCCATCACCATCTCAACTATCTATAATTGCATCTATAGTCTGTGTTGTTTCTCCCCCCAATAAATGCTACTATAATTGCTTTCATAATCTAAGGAAAACTAAATTGCTCAAATTCACTATGTTATCCAATAGATATAATTTTTGAAACATTTTAAGGACGATCATGCTTGAGTTGTCAAGAGATAATATTTTGATAAGGTTATAATCTTGCATGATGCTATAGATTAAGAAGCATAATTGCACTTATTGTGTAGCTAGATAGAATTTGAGGATGAGGCAGTTGATTTTTTATAGTTTAGAATGAACACGTGTGGATGAAAGGAATTGAGAGGAATATAAACAATTTGTTAAGGTAAACATAGTTACGAACAATTTGCACAGTTTTTCAGATTTTCTCAATTGATAAGTAGGTATCTACTTGAATATGAACTTATAAGGTTGAAAAGAATTGAGATGAATAGGCACAACTGGTTAACCTTTCCTACTTAACAAGTAGAGGACCCAATTAAAGAAAATATAAAATAAAATTTCTTAAAAAGTCTATATTTGACTCAAATATTAAATGCATATATTTAATTTTTTATGTTCTTTGAAAATTAAAATCTGTTTGAAAATCCTTGAAGATAGTTTTTTTTTTCTAAAATAATTTTGTGTAGCTCAAACCCATATTCTTATGAAAAGATCATGAAGAAAATTATGTTTTTCTTGTAAAAAAATTAATCAGATAATTAAAAGAAATTTTATTTATATTATTTCCTCTAAATTATTTTACTCAATCAATTTATTTACAATTTTTAAAATCATATATGTTTCATTATTTCAATAAATTCAAGTTTAATATTTTATGATAATATTTTTATTCAAATATTAATAAAAAAAGGGAATCATGTCAATTTTAATATATATATTATATATATATATATAACTAGCAATTGCAACTTGGTGTGCAATGGGTACGCCGAAGAGGTGTAGATGGTCAATTAGAGAAAAAATTAGTCTATTTTTTGTATTCATTTTGTGTACTACATGAAGTCAATTGGTATATGATTTAGCAAATGATTTTGTTTGTTTAACAAAGGTCTCAATAGAAAAGTGATAGCTTCAAATCAACATGAATCCAAACATGACTTCTTGAATCAATACCAATAGATAATTAATACATATATATATTTTATATAATATAAAATAAATTATATATAATATATTTATGCTTATTATTATATATTAAAAATTATAGAAGAATTATATAAAAATGATATATTGGTATTATAAATTATATTCTATAATAAAAACTATTAAATACAAATAAAAATTATTATAATTAGTATTTAATATATTTTTATAATATATAAATTAAATTAACATACATACATATTGCAATATATAATATACATTTTATATATTACAAATTTAATTATATATAGAATGATATATGATTATATTATTATATATTGAAATCTATAATTAAAATAAATTAAATATAAATATAAAATTATTATAATTATATTAAATTAGATAGTATAAATTAAATTAACATATAAAAATTAATAGTTAATTTATTTATTTATATGTGCTCTTTAATTCTATTATAGTATTATAATATTAATATATATATATATAAAATAATATTATTTTTATATTTAAATTATATAATATATAAATAATGTATTAATCTAATAGATATAAATTATGTATATGTTTATATTAGATATTATTATTAAAATAATCTTATATTAGAAGATTAATTAGAGAAAAAAATAATTATTTATTGCATTCATTTGTGTAGTACATGAGAGAATTTGTTATCCATTTAGCAAATGATATTGTTTGTGAGATAAATTCAAATAAATACTAGTATATTGTGATGTTTAAAATAGCATACATATATTATTGTGGATATAATGAAATTTCTACAATGTAAATTTTTTATTAATTAAAATAAAATAAAATCATTTGCCTTCTAGTAATGACAGGACTGATAAATGAGGACCAAGTTTGTTCAGATGAGGATAGAGTTGTAGGAATGGAAGTTTGAAGCATGACATAATCATTTTGTGTGGGGTAATGTTAATCAAGGGTGACCATTTATTAAAAGTAGACAATAAATCATCTCAAGTTTAACAACATCTGAACAACTAAAACATTTCATGTACAACAGCTGCAAAGGTAATCTTGGAGCAAAGGTTTTACTTTGTGCCCTTGGCGCAGAATGCTAGGAAGTAGGGGAGAGGGGCCCATAATGGAGCAGGGTTCAATAGTGGGGATAAAAGTAGTCCTCAATGGGCCCTATAGTGGACCATCTTATGTCCAATTGTAAAACACTTTTTATCCATAAAGTACACAAAGTGACAAATCATGTGATGCCACATCATCTCACCAAGAAAACATGACTTAGTGCACCACTATCGGTCTCACTTTTTTTGGGGCCCTTTTTGGATACCTCAACAAAAAGCATGTTGATGTGGCCCTAAAACGAAATATAGAAGTACATGAGTTGCCAAATAAATTTTTGTATAGAATTGGGAGTGATTTGAAATTTCTATGTAGGATTTTAAGAAATGTGAAGTTAGGGTGCTCCTTTATAGGCCCCTCTCCCCTAGGAACTATTGAGTTAATTTGCACAGGCCTTAGATTGTACAAGATATTCAAGCCACCTTGAGAGGCCAAATTAATTGTGTTCCAATTTGAGGCTCAAAGTGAAGTGAAACTCATGCATCCCTCCCTAAGCCAATCCTTACATTAGGGTTAAGTGGGAAAATAGGGGGTACAGG
The DNA here is from genome assembly GCA_007258455.2 of Sequoia sempervirens. NCBI lineage: Eukaryota > Viridiplantae > Streptophyta > Pinopsida > Cupressales > Cupressaceae > Sequoia > Sequoia sempervirens. The sequence goes on from VDFB02294170.1 coordinate 274,285, forward strand.
GGGTATGTCCTCTAAACCAAGAGTGTTTCAGTCCCCTTTAACCCTGAAAAGGATATTTATTTGAGCCTCTTGAATATATAGAACCTTGGGATCCTTGACTCCTACCCCATGGATTCCTGTCCTACTGAAAAAAAATTCCTTCCACTCCAACTAGACATTCTCAAAACTACACAAGATCATTCAACCAATTGATTAGTAACATTGGTAAAAGATTTTGTAGAAGCAAACCTTCAAATCCAAAATATAAACACTCTATGACACATCGAGCAAAGAATATGAATTTTTGTCACAAAGTATACCATATAACTCGAAAGCATAAAACTAGAAAATTTAGGATTCAAAAAACTTCACAAATACAACTCCAAAGAAAAACCTACATCATGACAAGGTTTCAACTTAATCAAATTATTTGCAAGGCAACAACAATGAGAACCCCATTCAAAAAAATTGAGATAAACCCAAAACAAGGTATCTTCATAAGAACATTGTCCCTATTTAAAATGATGGTAATGGTTTGCATCTCTCACAACAATTTCTCTTGCAACTATCTTAGAGATAAATTTTGTTCAGTGTGGCAATCAACACATACTGAAAGGTGCTTAACAACTATAATAATTGTTCTAGGGGAGTTGTTTAACAAACCAAATACAAACCAACCAAATAAAAAACAAACCAAATACAATTGCCAACCTTTTGCTATGGTGGCAGAGAAATAATTCTTTTTCCTCCTTTTTCATAGCATTAGTAAATGCCTTGAATCTAGAGAATGCCCTATTGCCTTCATCTCCCAAGTCCAATTTCTCCAACTTTGCAAAGATCTCCTATGTTTGTGGACGTGATTCGTCTCCTACACAAAAAGCACATACCATTTTATGGCCTTCAATCCAACTACATCCAGGGATATTTTTAATTCCTCGATCTTTCATGAATTTCCTTGCCATTTGAACCTCACCCCACCTGCCCACTTCTACATAGATGTTTGAGAGAAGAACATATGTCAGAACATTTTTGGGATCCAAAACAAAAAGCATTGTTGCTGTAAATAATCTTAAGCCTATATTCATATGTGATCTACAGGTGCCCAAAAAAACACATCCATGCAACCACCACCTAGTGTCTCAATGATAAAGTGTAGTGTCTTCAAGATACTCAACCTGAGCAAGAAGGTCAACCATGCAAGCATAATGATTAACTGTAAGTGTAATGCAATAAGGGTTACTCATGTGATTGAAGTATGTACAACCCTCATCCACTAAACCTGCATGGCTGCATGCATATAAAACACAAACAAAGCCTACAATGTCAGGATATGTTCCAGAGTGCTTCATTAATTCAAAGATTTTGAGAGAATCTTTGCAAAATCCATGTTGTGCATATCCTGCAATCATTGCATTCCATGAAATGACATCTATTTGGTGCATATTGTCAAATAGTTCCAGGATAGTTCCATGAGATCGACATCTGTTTGTTGCATATTGTCAAACAGTTCCAGGACAATTGCAACTGCAACATCTGATAAAATTCCTCTATTATTTATGCTTTGATGGATGTCCATACCTTGCTCCACTCCTTTTTTGGCATAGTTGTGGAGTTTGGCTTTACACCTGCCAATCACATTTGCTTGAAAGTTTCTAAAGCTTTTAAAAAAATCCATTTTGTGCATATCCTGCAATCTTCCAAGTGATTTCTTGTCGTTTCCCAAGCTCTCTCTTACCATTGCTGCGAACAGGGGAACTATTTTCCGCTTGGGTGAACAAACTTGTCCCTCATTGTGAGAAAAAAATAGCAGATTTTTCATGAGAATCAAAAGAAGTTTCTGCAATTCTTTTCCGTCCTATTGTTCAAAAGATTATGCAAGGTGAATGCCTTTTTGTTTTTGGCTTTTCATCCCTATCTGAAGGACAACTAGTTTTAAAGAGTGTTCTTTCTAATGTTTTTATTGCTTGAATTGCTTGCAGCCCTTTTGAAGGGTTCGAAAGTTTGTGTAATTCATCTTCAAGGGGCCAGCAACACCTAATGCACCAAAGCAAGTGGGAAAATTTCAAAAGGCACGAATATCTCTCAAAGACATGAAGGAAATGCCTTCATTGTTGTTTTACCTGGACACTCCAGCCAAGTATGATGATGCAAAATTACTAAACCAAAATCATTTTTCGAGGTCAACAGGCAGTATTACAAACAGAGTTTTGTTTGTTGAGGATGAGCTTTGTGATGCAGTGGCCCAAAATAGACTGTAATTTCGTACTATATGGAGTTTCACTTCTGAGTTTTGTGCCACAGTAAACCATACTAAGAAACCATAAAATTGGGCCATAAATCTTGTATCAGTTTTATTAAGCATTTTAGAACTGTAGTTACATCTGTATATAATACGGATCAATCTCACTTCTTGTGAGCTATCCATGATATTCTTTTCGTTCCTGTACACATTGGATATTGAGTCTCATCTTTTTTATGTCTGATTATAAAGGATTAACATTCTGTTCAACCGAGGATTGAAAATAATAGATAGTTGTAACATACTAAAGCGTTATGAACTTGAAATGTTTTGAAGTTTGGACTTAATTTGTAATATAGAGTAGCCCTGTATACCCGTCAAGCTCTGCAATTGTTTTGTAATTTCCATTTAAAGTTGTGCTAAATACAGTACCCGTGGCAAAATACTGTTATCCACAAAATATAAACCTTTTTTTTTTGTAGATGTCCATTAAAAAAAATAAAAGGTTTGAATAAGAAAAAGGTAATGGGTGCTGGAGAAACAAGCTTAGAAGTAAACCATAGATAAGTACTCTGGAATTGCTGAAAACCTTTAGTTCCCCATCACTATCTATCTCTGGAAATCGTCATAGGAATTCTGTCAAACAGTTCACGTGCCTTTTCTATGCTTCCAAATTTTGCATACATGTCTGACAGAGCATTTCTAGCTGTAATTTCTAAAAGAATCCCCCTTTCATGATGCTTTGATGGATGTCCATACCCTGTTCCAAAGCTCCCATTTTGGCACAGGCAGGGAGGATACTGGCGAAGGTTGTGGAATTTCTCTTTACACTTGCCAATTGCATTTGCTTGAAAGTTTCTAAAGCCTTTTCAACAAATCCATTTTATACATATCCTGCAATCATTGCAATCCATGAGACTGACATCTTTTTCAGGTATTCTGTCAAACAGTTCACGTGCCTTATTAATACTTCAACTTTTTGCATGCATGTCTACAAGGGCAGTTGCGACTCTAATATCTGACATAGGAGATAAAACTTGAGAAAGAAAATCTATGCAAATTTGACTTGATTTTAGTGGTTCAACAGAGATCCAAGATACCAAATGACTTCCAACTTAACTGCATATTAGGACATAAAATTTTCGTTGATTTGAATACAAAGAACAATATAACCACAGGGGTCAAACATTTACCCGCAGACTTCAACACAAGCCTTAAGAGTACAAAAAATAAAACTAAAGTTCACTGCCTCTCCACATCAGAATGTTTAAACACGAAATCAAAATCCAAAATCTGTTTCCCCCCAAAAAATGAAAAATCCCCCCTTAACCAGATTGCAAGTGACGGTTAAATCCAGTCCATTACATAAAACAAAAGAGGCGTAGATATCTAGTGTCCATGATTACGTATATTCGAGGTGTGCGTATTCTGATGTGTTCGAAAGCAGCATACAGATTCAGGGCAAACATTTCCAGATGACTTATATGCGGGATCCACATTTACAAAGCCATGTATATTCTGTGATAATCTCGTGAATCTCTTCTCATGTCAGTTTTCAATATGTTGCCATACAATTTCGTTTGTAAGTATTGAAAATTTCTGAAAGGCAGCATCGTCATATGCAGAGGATGACATTCGGTGACATTCTGAAACTCTTTGTTGGAACACACTGACAAAAATGAAGGATGTAGATACATTCAATCATCTTGCACGATACACAGATGATACTGATCATTAAAAACTGCTAGAGATGAAAGAGAAAAATCAACGGATGAAACCGGTTCAATCGTATTGCATGGTCCAGCAGATGATACCAGCCGTCGATGGCATATCTTAGCTCGAGCTTCTTCAAATAGGTAACGCCTTCGGTGTAATAAATAATAAATAAATATTATTGTCCTTCTCTTTTATTAGTTTGATTTAATAATTTAAGTTGATTGGCTGTTATAAAACGTGGCTCAGTTGTAATATGTGGAAGCAAAGATCGGGAGTTACAGGTTGCATGTTTGCACTAAAACTGCGGTGGCAGAATAGTGGCACAATTATTTGAAAAAAAAGGAAATTTACAGAAAAGAGAGAGATGGGGGGAGGCATTATAAAGATATGATTCCAAGTCCATTAAAAGAGGGGGAAAAGTACAAGAAGGGGGAAAATGGGCAGTGCTTTGGAGACACTATACGGTCAGGCCTTCGCAGCAGGGCAGCTACAAATGTTGGGAGTATACATGCGGAGGGGAGTTTGCTATATGGAAGCTTTCTAGCTGTTTGTATATGCCCTGAATTCTTCCTTCCAGAAGTTTTTACAGTCGCAGAGCAAGGTCATGGCTGGCATTTAAAGATTTGGGGACATTTGTGAGGCTCTCCTTGGCTTCTATCAAGATGCTCTGCCCCGAAGTTTTGGTATATCATGACATTGTTTGTGCTGAAGGGTCATCTTACAAATCCAGAAATTGAAGAGAACTCCATTTCAATTTGTAAGAGTTTTTCTGAGATTTGATAAATGAATGTCTGGTACGAGATTTTTGATATCTGATAAATAAATGTCTGTGGTGTATGTAAATTAATTATGGCATTAAAACTTAAAAAAATAGATTTGATAGATTCTAGACCTCCTCTTTTACAGATAGTTACTGTCAGCAAACAATTCAATTTAAAGATCTTTGTCTATGCTAATTCAATTGATACTCAACCTGTGGAATATATAATGAACAATGGTTATGTCCCAATAGTTCAAATTAAGTATGGAACAGATAATCTACTGGTTGTTCAGGCTCCATAGAATTCAGTCTTTGGATGATGAATTCATTAGTTACAACTAATATGTTGTGCTATCTCTTACCTTGTTGCATTGCTAGTTATTGCATGGGTTTGTGTTTATATGGATCAGTCTATCTCTATCGTGTTCATGTTATGCCTGCATCCAAACTTTATGCCACGCTGCAAGCTCCCATTATGGTGTAGGTAAAGAGCAATGGCATAGGTTGTGGTATTTGAATTCATACTTGTTGCAAACTTTACATAAATCCAATTCACGCTTATCCTACAACCATTGCATTCCATTAGGTGAAACCTCTTTGAGGCATTATGTTAAACAATCTGCCTGACTGGTGTAGGTTTCCATATTTTGCATGCATATCAACCCGAGCTTTTCCAACTATAATGTCTGGCATATAACCTCCTCTTGCTGCTTCGATGAATGTCCATAACTTGTCTAAAGCTTCCATTTTGGCACATGCTAGAAGGATGCTGGCAAAAGTTATGGAATTTGATTTTACACCTTTCAGTTGCATTTTCTCGAAAGTTTCTAAAACCATTTTGTGCATATGCTACTGATAATTCAGCAAACCACGTTTCCTTTGATGCATTTTGTCGAACAGTTCTCATGCCATGTTTAATTACTATGAGAAAATAATTATAAAGTCTATGCATTGTTTATCCCCAGGCACATTTTATCAAACAATTCTTTTTCCTTGTGTATGCCTCTATATTAAGCATCAATCATACCACCAGAACTATGCATGACTTGTCTACGCACGGCACGGTCTGGGAAATACTGGCCAAGATAGGGTTTTTCACCTGAGAAATGCATATGCTTGTGAGTTTCTAAAGCCTTTTCAATGAAACCGATTTGTGCATATTCAATACAGTAAATGTACTTAATACATTTATTTCATAGGTTAGTAATATAAAGATTTAAATCAAGAGGCGAGCCATGAAGTCAAATAATGGAATTTTCAGCTGTTTAAATTACTAAGATAGTGTCATGTTTTTGAATTTAAGTAATATGACCTAAGAAGCTATCAGAATTGGCATACCTGAGAGTAGGACTGGGTTGTGATCAAACTGATTTGGATAATTAATTAATAACGAATTTGGCGTTAAGGATACTTTTACCTGCAGGAATTAACTATAAGAGTTCTACGTTTTAAATAATGAATTAGACTTAATAACTCATGAGCTAAAGCGTAAGATGAATCTTTGGAAAGGATGGAATATACAAATATACGTATTCATTGAGATTTAAAACTTACAGGAATTAACTATAAGAGTTCTGCGTTTGAAATAATGAATTAGACTTAATAACTCATGAGCTAAAGCGTAAGATGAATCTTTGAAAATGATGGAATATACAAATATACGTATTCATTGAGATTTAAAACTTACATTTTGTTGGTATGAAAGATTAAATAGGAGATAAAGAACTCACGGAAGGCAAATGTCATATCTTTGATCGATATATCAATCCTAGATCACATGTCAAGACTAATCAAGTGAGGTGACATCTAGAAGGTATTTTTACATTCTTTATCATCTATTGTGACTCAAGAAGGAAGTTATTACACATCTTATGTTCATTTATTTTTCCCAAATATTATGCATTATCTCTCTTAATCATTATTATGGCTAAAGAGATGTTTGAAAGACCTTAGGGGATTTAATATGCATTTAATATTCCTTGCTAATATTCCATGTGGTTAATAAGTAGATTGGGAAGTACCTAGGTTGTAAAGAAATTATGTTAATGATCTGTCTCTCTTTGTCTTTGCTTTTAGAAAGGCATGACATTCAATGATGATATTGCTCCTTTCTACCCTTTTTTGTCAAATACCAAGTCAGTTGTGTTAAATAATATAGATTACTTTGTCTAGTTAGTTAGTTAATCATGGAATAAACAAGAAATTGATGTTGATCCAAGGGATTGCTAAGGAATGTGCAATTGATTTATTTGTGGAACCTTCATGCTCGGTTATCTTATCATGAGATAATTTACATCCCTAATTTTCCTTTTACATTAATGTATCCTAAGGATAAATTGGCGTACGTAATAAAGTAAAGAACTTATATGATATCTCTTATATTAGCAATTTATTATTAAGTGAAAGAGTATAAGTTCATTTTTTGTTATTATTATTAATCTCACTATGCAAATTGGATTTAAACCTTCGTCGTATGCTCTCACCTCACTGTCATGGATCTTGGTGATTAGAAAAATGGGGTTTGAACCAATAGTCGATATCCTTATTTGATATATATTTGTACATAATGAAGAGTATGAATCATGTTAGGATGATTATCTTAAATTGGAATTAGACCTCCATCGTATGCTCTCACCTTGCCATCATGGATCTTAGTGATTAAAAAATGGGGTTTGATTCAATTATTTTTAGCAGTTTTCCTTACTTGATAGATATCTTGAGTCTAGCCATTCCAACTAACGTTAAGATTGTAGAAATAATTGTGAACGAAGTTGCACTTGAGCGGGTGGCAACCAATGAGAAACTATCTAGGGGCTATTAGACCCTAGAAAGGGTTGTATACCAACTAATACAATGCTTAAATATAATGACTATCAAATGACAATCTAGCATATGTTTTATACTAAGGTTATTGGTAGTCTTTTCTTACTCAAGGATTTGGCTAGAACCCATGTGGCTTCACGATGCCAATACAATTGGGTGGAGAGAAATTCCTTCTCATTGGTCAAAATCTTTGCGAATTCTTGGGCTAGGATGTTGATATTCATTTCTTGAAGCTAATATTTGAGGGTTTTGTTGTTAAATAAAAGAAAGATGAAAACTATTTATGATGTCTCTTGTAATTTATAATGAAAAAAAAAATGTCTTATTTTTGTACTTTGTATAGTGTGACCATTACAGTTCCTTTTGTGGATGAAAACTCAATGATCACTAGGATCAGAGAACGAAACCCCTTTGGTTCTTGATCTAATTCTCATTCAGGGATTTCATATGAGATTCAAGGAATTTGTAAGGAAGTCAGAAGTACTATTGTTGATTTGTAGTAGCATTGTATATCATTTTAGATTCAATATTAGTGTGTTGCATTTGATATATCATATATGCAAATAAAATCCTAGTGTTTATCAATATATCAAAGTTATTTGTGTGTTCATATATTGTTGTTCATTGAATTCAACTTGTAAATTAGTCTTTATGTTAAAGTTAGGGATATTACATGTAAGGGAAATTGTACACTGGGTAGTGCTTTAATAGATGTGCTCACTAAATTGAACACTAAAAACCTTCTCTTACTAGGTCCCAAGGCTCTAAATTTGGTTAGAAATTTTATGATGCTAATCAACACATTCAAAATAATACTAGTGATAGGAAAACAATCACAGATGAAGAGTTGGACCTATTAGACAAATATAGAAGAAGGAAAGAATTGCAAGCTAAAATTGATCAATTGATTCAGGACAGTGCTTTGGCTTTCCAACAATAAGGTCAACAAATACCACAATAGAAAAATGTAGGAAAAAATATTGGGAACAATCCTTAGAGACAAGATCAAAGATTTACACTAGTTAGGCAACCATCAGGGATTGAAAGGTATAAGTAATTGGATAATTTATTTGGGATTCCAAATTATCCCAATCCCATTCCTAGTGATATCAAATGAAAGGTACCAAAATTCCAAGGAAATGTCACCATAAATAGGGAAGAACACTTGAGACACTTTGTCAACATTACCAATGAGTATGAGATCTAAGATGAGGATGTGACAATGGAGGCGTTTGTTCACTCCTTGGAGGAGAGTGTTAGGGAGTGGTTTAGAAATTTGCTTGATAGCAATATTTCATTCTTGGAATAATTTGTTAATGTTTTCATAATGTAGTATGGGGACAAAATTGATCCTAAGTTTTCCATCCATGAGCTCACCACCATCAAGGAGAGCATCAATGAGATGATGACTGAATTCAACATTAGGTTCATCCAAGTACCATGAGAAATATACACCGACATGTTAATCCCAATGAATCAATGTGTATTGTGTTTTATTGTGGTGCATTTGACTCTAAAATAAGTTATTTTTTTAAGAGATAAGAACCCTCACGGAAGCATATGCTACAACCATAATCATTGAAAGTAACATGAGGGAATTCATTAAACAATTGAAAAGAGTTGATGTGAATTTGTCACAACTAGATAGGGTTGCTATGAACAAACCCTTCTCAATTGAGGAAAAAATAGACAAGCTACTGGGTGTCATGAAGGACTTGTCTTACAAGGTGGCACAAAATGAGAAGGTGTTGCCACCTCAAGGTGTGTCCACACATTTCAATGAAGGAAAAATATTGCACAATAAACCATATAACATGGATTGGTATAAAAGAACACAATAACATAATTGAAGTTCTACTTAGAAAAATGTGAATTTCAAATAGTAGTACAAATATGTACTTGATCCTTTAACCAAAAAAATATCAATTATCAAGAAGATAATATGTGGTGTGATTCATGTTTCCTTCCACATGATCCTCTTAATTGTGTTGTTGCACTTTCATTATGTAGAGAGAAGAGTTCTCAAATGATGAAGGTGGTCCAAATCACTACGAGGACAACATTGATTAATTTGATGAATTGATTCATGACCATACAACTGACATAATGTTTCATAGTAGTTCTAGTATGAGTGACCAAATTTTCCAAGTTGATGGAAAGCCTGTTCCACAACCATATTAGTTACCAACTCATAATTTTGAGCATATGAGGTCTCTTATGCAAAAGAGGTACAAGAGGACCAAACCTTTAGTTGAGGATATCAAGGCCCTCACTAATGTAGTTGTGGTGTAGGCCCAAAATGACATTCAATTGAAAAACAAGAATGTTCTTATTCATGCATAGAACACTAGTAAGTTAGATGAAGTAACACAAAAGGTTGACACTGGTAAACAAAAAGTTAGTGTTGATGACTTGAATATGTTCCAATTGAGAAGGTTGTTGATAAAAAAAAAACTATAGAATAATAGAAAACAAAAAATACATTCCTAAGACTCAATGCCCTCTTATGCAAGCAAATGATATGGTTATTAGAGGAAAAAAATCAAACACAAAGGAGTCCAAGAAAGACAAGGGGACAACAGTGACCCAACTGTCTACAGTTACCCAAGATGGAAAGGAAATAAAATAAAATCATATTATTTCTTCCCCTAGTCAAATAGTTTCATGCATACCAAATGCAAATGTGGTGATCGTAGCACCAAGTACTCCTCTACCATAGCACATGCTAATTGATATGGGACTAATTTTGAGTCAAGTAAGAGTTTTCTTCACCTTTGTTTGAGGCTCCTAGAATCCTTGAACATAGAGCTTGGGCTATGTATTTTATTTCAGAGGTTGTACAAGAACCACCTTCCAATACCCAAAATGAAGAAGAAAAGGTGGAGGATAATGTGGAAGTATACCTCGATGCTTTAGTTGTGAACAACCAGCTAGTTGTTGATCCTTTCTACACCACATTGATTATCAATGGTTGGCTTCTACATAATTACATACTTGATTTTGATTCATCCAACAATGTCATACGTCACTTTAGGTAATGGATGACCTTGGTTTGCAAGTGTCAAATTCCTATGGTAAGTGTTTTTCTATGGACTCTAGAGAAGTGAATTTCATTGGGTTAGTGAGTGATGTAGAAGTTTGATTTGTTTCTTACCTGGATATAGTTTTCTTGATGGAAATTATTGCACCAGGTTGACTATCCTCCTAAACAGGTAATGTTGTTGTCACGTAAGTGGGTAGCCTCAAATGGTGGAAGCATATAGATGGATTTTTCATATGCCACCATTCCTTTACATATTGAGAACAAGAGATTGGATATGGAACAAAGGTTCTAGGGAAACATTGAGGATATATATTGTGAGATAAGAAGGATTTGCTACACACGGGTCTCTTCGATCTCAAGAGACCACCAGGGAATGAACTACCCTTATCCACCTCAACATAAGCCAAATGAAGAAATTGCGAAGGAAATGTATATGTAGATAACTTTCAAAGAAAACTACTTTAGGCCTCGAGAGAGTGAAGCCTCTAGATTTTTTCCTCTGATAGAGGAGCTCTCAGCTAAAGGACGGTAGCACAGATTTAGGCCGTGTTGGCGTCCTGAGCAACAAAAAGCTCAGGAGTTCAGACAAGCAGAATAAGGTCTCACTTCCTAACTCAGATCTAAGGTCTACTAAACATAATGAACAAACAAAGAACAAAAACTGTAAGAAAAACACAAGGAGAACTTGGATAAAACTTACCCTCAACTGGACGTTCGAGTCTTCACTTCAAGCTTCACTTTGTAACCTACACACAAAAGAATGAGGGGAAAAATTTGGGGCTATGTATGGGCCTGCCTTAGTCAGATAGTCCCCATTTTGGTGTTCCCACCTCCATAGACAGCCAAATAAAAATAGAGTGTAGCAGGATAAAGCGTGTGGTGAAAGTAAAACCCACTTCAGGAGTAGAACCCACACCACTAAGTAGTAAATGAACAAGAGATGTAAGTAGAAAAGAGTGAGAGAGAGTGTTACCCATGGGATTAGGCTCTCCCCGGAGCACACAAATGCATCATTAAATGCTTGCTAGAGAGTTGCAATTATTGGAGGGACCTCAGTCCGGCATAGCTTTGCTTGTAGAAGTGCTGCTATCAAGAATGAAATTGAAGAGAGAGCTTAACTGAATAGCTTGAACCCCCAAAATGAGAGAAAATGAGGGGTTTTGTTGCATGCAAGGGTGGAAAAGATCTATTACACCCAAAAATTTGACTACTAGGACATGTGTCAAGAGTCAAGATTCAAGATTCTTTGTTTTAAACTCAAAAAACTGTCAAGATGCTAGTGCATTGCACAAATGTCTACACGTCGCATAGGCATCCAAGGAACCAATTTTTGAGAAATGTGTCATTAGGCTGTTGCTATTTCACTACTAGTCCACATGGAGTTAGAATTGTGAAATTTTGACCCATAGAATTTTTGTCATTAATGCTCTTAGGTGTCACAAATGCTAGGCAAAGTGCTAAAATGTGAAATTTCCCCTAGGTGCAATTCTATGATAGTACATTTTCCCCCCACTTTAGTGGGCTCGATTTTGGACAAAATCAGCCACACTAAAGTAGAGAAGAAAAGTTTTGCCCAAATTTGGAATTTTACAGATTTGCGTGCTAAGAAAATGTGCCTTAGAGGTCATCGAGGTCAAGCTAGCTAGTGCCGAAGGTGCCCCCCAACAACTGAGCTCAACAAGCAATGCGAAATTGGTTGTGAAAAGTTGCACAAAATTATAATTTGTAGAACTCAAATTTAAGTCAGTTTCAAAAATCGGAAGAAGCTACCACAACAAGAAGATTGATCAAGAAAAATTCGATGATTTAGAAGAAAAATATGGTAATGCCCCCTCCTGAGTTTTCCCCTAGCTAGGTGGGGAAAATTTAGGAGAAATCGGGGAGCCACAAAATCCAGGGAAAATGGGCCCTAGGGGGCCTATATATACCTAGGTGGGCCCCTAGAAGGGTCATTTTCACTATTCACTACAAGGAAATTATTGAATTTTATGAGAGAAAAGTCAACAAAATGCTAAGTAGGAGGGAGTACGAGGCGCCGAGGCTAGATCAGTTGAGGGAGGATATCACCGAGGGTCACAAGGTGGACTAAGTAGGTCTCGAAACCTCGTTTATAGTGAATTTTAGCACGCTTTTAGGCAATTTTTCCATCTCGGGCTATGCAGGCATCCTTTTTCTACGTAGAAATCCAAAATACATGCTGGTGTCCCGTTCCTACACCATCGTCCTGAGTACGTGCTGGCATCCTCGGGGATTCAATGGTAGAATGAGACATATGCACACCGTGCAAAAGTCTATAGTAAATTTTTCTTTCAATTTTTTTTCCAAAAACTCGTGTTCTGACTTAATTTTTTTTCACTTCTTGCAGGACTATCCTGAGATTTGGGAGCATCCTGGTGGGTGAGCATATCGACTGGTTCGTGAGCAGAGGGACCACCTTAGCAAGGATGAGGTCACCAATCTATAGTAGGTCGGTCTCTAGCATGCATTCACTATGCTAGAGATGCGATACCACGTGCAGATGTTGACAAACTTTATGGAGCAGTGGGATGCCACCACATCATCTTTCTAGTTACCTATTGGAAAGATGACTATCACATTAGAGGATGTGTATCAGATTCTCAGACTCCCCATTTGTTGATGGTGGGTGGTGATAGATTACACCCGGTCAGCACGAGAGCGATCAGAGGGTGTTCTCTACTACTCGGGGCAGACCGACGACGGGGATGACACAAGGCATATATTACACACACTGGTATGATCAAGCGTAGACCACTACACCCCTGCTGTGTCGAGTGATGGTTGTGGCTGTGGCCTTCCAAGTCACCATAAATGGGCGAGGCTCTCACTTGCACGGGGGCCTCGTCCATACCATACATGAGATGGTCGAGCATAGGACGATATTTGCCTGAGGGTGGAGCATGATGGCACACCTATACTAGGAGTTGGGGTGGTACGTGCACTATGTGTATGGCAGCCTCACAACATGCACACTATTATAGGTGTGGGATTTCACCCACATCATGTGCTCGAGGCCGGTTGGGTTCCCATAGAGGCGATCGTACACTATCCCCATGGTCCATTGGTATGATGTGATAGGGAAGTGGAGACATGGTGACTTGCAATTTTGGCATTTACAGTTTGATACCCTTGTGCCTGATCGGCTGAGATGGAGAACCTACCATTTTTTTTGGTGGGTAGATGACAACAGGTACCTTAGGAACTTGTAGTGGGTCCGTTTTCTCATAGGTCATTGCGATCATATTATTATGCCTTATTATTGGATCCAGGTCATGTGACAACATGGTCGTGTATAGACCATCTCTCCAGCAGTCCCCACATATACATGAGTAGTGAGGAGTGTTGCTAGACCTAGGGACATCGCCCACCCTCCCATCACAAACATTGTCCCTTCAAATGATGATGAACCTGACCGAGATCTACTGTTGATAGTTGTGACAGATAATGTCAGCATAGCTATAGATTTTAATGCATGGTCGGACATGCACTGTCCTCGTCTAGCGTTCATAGAGGACGCCCTCAGAGGGGATCTTGACCCATGGGGGATGTGCCAGCACCGGCACCACAGGATAGGAGGAGAGGCTAAGGAGGTGGGCGGGAGCAAGGCGAGGAGGAGGAGAGGCCACAAGAGGAGGAGCGACTGGCAACATCACCAAGGTCAAGGCAGTGGTGAAGGAGATCATCTCCTCCACCAGCTAACCCCGTCTCATCAGCACCCCCAACAACACCTATTGACACAACAACGACAACTCTAGTAGCACCAGCAACAACCTTTGACACTGGCAACGCAGGTCCTAATGTTGCTCCTCACCCCAACCCTGCTTGGAAACCAGGGGAACCAGGTATACTGAGCATGCTATTTATATTTCAGTATCTTTAGTTTTCTTTGTTGATGATTACACAGATATGCCATGCAATACTTGTGTTGGTGTGGAGCTTGATCAGTCTCCAAGTGGGAGATTGTTGGTATGTGGTGACTGATCATGCTATACTATATAGCCCATGGTATACTGTACACCCCTAGATATATGGTATCACCGAAAAAGGGAAAAATCAACGAAAAAAGAAAAATATGATTTTGTAGAACCCCAAAAAATCTGGAAGCTTCTAAGCTTGTTAAAGGGGGTTCAAATGGGTATTACAGTATGATGAAAAACGTGATTATTCGCAAGATTGTACTAGGTTTTACACTGGATAATAAAAGTATTGGATGGCTGCAGTTTAGTGGATGTAGCCCGGATTGGGTGAACCACATTAAATTCTTTGTGTTATGATTTATTCTGTGTGTGTTTTAGTTTCTCTATTTATTATATAGATCTGCATTTAATTGTTAGATATCTGACATTTCTAATCCTAACAAGTGGTATCAGAGTAGGTTGTGTTTCAATTATCATCTGTAGGAAGGTCTCACAGCTAAGTGGGAGTCTCACGCTTGAGTGGGAGCTATGGCAGATGAGGGTAAGAAGGTTGAGAAGTTTAATGGGCAGAACTATAGGTTATGGAAGATGTAGATGGAGGGCTATCTCTATCGAGGGAAGGATTTATGGCAGCCATTGGAAGGGAAAACAAAGAAACCCATAGCAATGTCTGATGAGGACTGGGATATTTTGGATAGAAAGGCTCTTGGCAGTATTCATTTATGCCTAGCACAATCGATGGCATTCAATATTACAACAACAAAGAAAACTCAAGAGTTGATGGAAACTCTAGCAAAGTTATATGA